>CAUYLG010051553.1:0-214955 GCA_963573385.1 Cacajao melanocephalus | reverse complement strand
AGAGGTTTTTAATACCCATTTTTAGACTGCATTCTAGCCTGGGCAATAGAACAAGAATCCTGTTCTCTCTCCCTCTTTCTCTTCCTCTTTCTTTCTCTCTTACATTCTTTTTTCTTTCTTTCTTTCTTTCACTCTTTCTTTCTTTCTTCTTTTCTCTCTTTTTCTTTCTTTCAAAAAAATAAAAAAAAAACAACTTAGAGAAAAACTATTGTGAAATAGAAATTAACAGATAAAATAATCTTCTTAACTTTTCGCTTGACATTTTACCCTAAGTAAAAGATGCTTCAATTTCTTCTGTCTGGTTTGCAAACATTTTCCAAACAAGATAATTTCCCCGGGCAAAATACAGATATGCATTTCCCAGTCTCTAGTCCTGCAAATTTACAAAACAAAATGGAAACAGTGACCAATTCAGAGAAAACTGGATATAATTTCAATACGTCCAGTTTTGGTTCACCCATATTTAAACATTACTAAATTTGAATTTTAAGGAAATTTTTATTAATAAGTGATATAATCAGACTGCTTTTTGTTTTATGGGGATTTTTGACAAATTAACACATGCTTTTATTCAGGAGCTTGCTAATCAGAATAATTTTAGGTGGCACATATTTTGTAAGAATATAATAAAAATTTACTTAGAAGTTCTTGAAAAGCTGAGATCATTTACAATAGAGTAATTGGATTAAATTATAATCATCTCTCAGTTTTGAGTTTCAGATGGCATTGTTAACTTACTCTTAATTATAGCCTTTCAAGCACATCATTATGGCATTATAATAATTTTGACAAAAAGTGATGATTGAGTAACTTTTTCAGCTAAAAATATATGAGCGAATCTAATGCACTTATGAGTAAAAAACTCACAAATTTGACTGAGCCACATATATTGAAGACAGTTCCTATAAATGATCACTGCTAATGCAATCCTTAAAAATCACACACACACTGTTTTAAAATAACAACACAGGATATCAAACTTCAAAACGTTTTAATTAGGTATTAAAATTATTCCAGGCTCTTAACACTCACCAATAATCATGAATGAATGAAATCAAGAATAATGAGTGAGACCAAATAGAAACCAAAATAAAATTTAGAGACTGAATGTCTAATCAAAAGATAAAGTTTCTCTCTTCCAATTTGTTGCCCCTAACTCTACATAATATTGACAACTCTGATTCTTTATCCTTCCATTCTTTCACTGAGGGCTAATAAGTCTGATAAATGTTAATTTCTATTTCAGCTTAAAGTGAAAATTAGGCAATGGAAATAGAATATTTGTGATTTAAAGGTTTATAGATAGTATCACAATTTAAATACTTTAGTAATACTTGATTAAGGTTAGCATTTTTTTAATTGCATACATACTTTATTCAAAAGCTATTTCTTTCTTTTTTTTTGTTTTTAATTGTACTTTAGTTTCTGGGGTACATGTGCAGATCATGCAGGGTTGTTGCATAGGTGCATACATAACCAGGTGGTTTGCTGTCTCCATTCCCCCTTCACCTATATCCAGCATTTCTCCCCAAGTTATCCCTCCCCACCATCCCCACCCCCGTCATCCCTCCTCTAGCCTCCACCAACTGATCTCGGTGTGTGATGTTCCTCTTCCTGTGTCCATGTTGTTTCATTATTCAACATCCACCTATGAGTGAGAACATGCAGTGTTTGGTTTTCTGTTCTTGTGTCAGTTTGCAGAGAATGATGGTTTCCAGATTCATCCGTGTCCCTACAAAGGACACAAACTCATCATTTTTTATTGCTGCATAGTATTCCATGGTGTATATGTGCCACATTTTCCTTGTCCAGTCTATAATTGATGGACTTTTGGATTGGTTCAAGGTCTTCACTATTGTAAACACTGACACAATGAACTTACATGTGCATATGTCTTTATGATAGAATGATTTATAATCCTTTGGGTATATACCCAGGAATGGGATTGTGGGTTCAAATGGAATTTCCATTTCTAGATCCTTGAGGAATCACCACACTATCTCCAACAATGGTTGAACTAATTTACACTCCCACCAACAATGTAAAAGCATTCCTATTTCTCCACATCCTCTTCAGTATCTATTGTTTCCAGATTTTTAAATGATTTCCATTCTAACTGGTGTGAGATGGTAACTCAATGGGGTTTTGATTTGCATTTCTCTAATGACCAGTTATGATGAGCATTTTTTCATATGTTCATTGACTTCATAGATATCTTCTTTTGAAAAGTGTCTGTTCATATCGTTAGCCCACTTTTGAACAGGTTTCTTTGTTTTTTTCTTGTATATCTGTTTAGTTATTTGTAGATTCTGGATATTAGCCCTTTGTCAGATGGGTAGATTGCAAATTTTTTTTTCCATTCTGTTTGTTGCCAGTTCACTCTATCAAATGTTTCTTCTGCTGTACAGAAACTCTTAAGTTTAATTAGATCCCATTTGTCTATTTTGGCTTTTGTTGCCAATGCTGTTGGTGTTTTAGTCATGAAGTCCTTGCCTATGCCTATGACCTGAATGGTATTGCCTAGTTTTCTGCTAGGGTTTTTATAATGTTAGGTCTTAGGTTTAAATCTTTAATCCATCTGGAGTTAATTTCAGTGTAAGGTATAAAGAAGGGGTCCAATTTCAGCTTTCTTCACATGGCTAGCCAGTTTTACCTACCCCAAGTATTAAACAGGAGAACTTTTCCCCATTGCTTGCTTTTGTCAGGGTTGTCAAAGTTCAGATGGTTGTAGGTGTGTGGCACTGCTTCTGAGGCCTCTGTTCTGTTCCACAGGTCTTTATCCCTGTTTTGGTACAAGTACCATGCTGTTTTGATTACTGTAGCCTTGTAATATAGTTTGAAGTCAGGTAGTGTGATGCCTCCACCTTTGTTCCTTTGCTTAGGATTCTCTTGGCTATGCAGGCTCTCTTTTGGTTCCATATGAAGTTTAAGTTGTTTTTCTCCAGTTCATTGAAGAAGGTCAATAGTAGCTTGATGGGGATAGCATTGAATCTACAAATTACAGTATGGCCATTTTCACAATATTGATTCTTCCTAACCATGAGCATGAAAAGGTTTCCATCTCTGAGTGTCCTCTCTTATTTCCTTAAGCAGTGGTTTGTTTTTCACCTTGAAGAGGTTCTTTACATCCTTTGTTAGTTGCATTCCCAAGTATTTTACTTTCTTTGTAGCAATTGTGAATGGGAGTTCACTCTTGATTTGGCTCTCTGTTTGTCTGTTATTGGTGTATAGGAATACTCGTCATTTTTACACATTGATTTTGTATTCTGAGACTTTGCTGAAGTTGCTTATCAGCTTAAGCAGATTTTGGACTAAGATGATGAGGTCTTCAAAATATACAATCGTGTCATCTGAAAATAGTGACAGTTTGACTTCCTCATTTCCTAATTGAGTATCCTTTAATTCTTTTTCTTTCCTGTTTGCTCTTACTAGGCCTTCCAATACCATATTAAATAGGAGTGGTGAGAGAGGGCATCCTTGTCTAGTGCCAGTTTTCAAAGGGAATGCTTCCAGTTTTTGCCTGATCAGTTTGATGTTGCCTGTGGGTTTGCCATAAATAACTTTTATTATTTTGAGGTACATTCCATCAGTACCTAGTTTATTGAGAGTTTTTAGCATAAAGGGCTGTTGAATTTTGTTGAAGGCCTTCTCTGCATCTGTTGAGATAATCCTGTGGTTTGTCTATGGTTCTGTTATGTGATGGATTATGTTTACAGATTTGAGTATGTTGAACCAGCCTTGCATACCTGGGATGAAGCTTCTTTCTTTCAGTGGATGGTACTAGTTGTTCCTTTCTGTGTTTAGTGTGTCCTTCAGGAGATTTTGTAAGGCAGGTCTGGTGGCAATGAAATCTTTCAGCAATTGCTTGTCCAGAAAGGATTTTATTTCTCCTTCACTTATAAAGCTTAGTTTGGCTGGATATGAAATTCTGGGTTGAAAGTTCTTTTCTTTAAGGATGTTGAATATTGTCCCCGCCTGTCTTCTAGCTTGTAGGGTTTCTGCCAAGAGATCCATTGTGAGTCCAGTGGGTTTCCCTTTGTGGGTGACCTGACCTTTCTTTCTGGCTTCCCTTAGAATTTTTTCTTTCAACCCTGGTGAATCTGATGATTATGTGCCTTGGGGTTGTTCTTCTTCAGGAATATCTTTGTGATGTTCTCTGTATTTCCTGTATTTGAATGTTGGCCTCCCTTGCTAGGTTGGGGAAGTTCTCCTGAATAATATCCTGAAGAGTGTTTTCCAGCTTGGAATCATTCTCCCTGTCACATTCAGCTACACTGATCAAGGGTTGATTAGGTCTTTTCACATAATCCCATATTTCTTGGATGCTTTGTTCGTTTCTTTTCACTCTTTTTTTCTCTAATCTTGCTTCTCATTTTATTTCATTGAGTTGATCTTCAACCTCTGATACCCTTTCTTCTGCTTGATTGATTCAGCTATGGAAACTTTTGTATGCTTCACGAAGTTCTTGTACTGTGTTTTTCAGCTCCATCAAGTCATTTATGTTTTTTTCTAAACTGGTTATTTTAGTTATCATTTTGTCTAATCTTTTTTCAAGGTTCTTAGTTTCTTTGCATTGGATTAGAACACGTTCCTTTATCTCAGAGAAATTTGTTATTACCCAAGTTCTGAAGCCTGCTTCTGTCAACTTGTTAAACTCCTTCTCCATCATGTTTTGTTCCCTTGCTGATGAGGAGTTGTGATCCCTTGGAGGAGGAGAGGCATTCTGGTCTTTGATGATTTCATCCTTTTTGAGCTGGTTTCTTCCCATCTTCATGGATTTATCTACCTTTGATCTTTGAAGTTGGTGATTTCGGATAGGGTCTCTGAGTGGATGTCCTTTCTGTTGATGTTGAAGCGATTTCTTTTTGTTTTTTTTTAGTTTTACTTCTAATAGTCAGGTCCCTCTGCTGTAGGACTGCTGGAGATCCACTCCAGATTTTGCTTTCCTGGGAATCACCCACAGGGGCTGTGGAGCAGTGAGGATTGCTGCCTGACCTTTCCTCTGGTAGCTTCATCCCAGAAGGGTGCCCACGAGGTGTCAGCCAGAACTCTCCTTGGTTGGAAATGCAGAGGTCATTCGCCTTCTGTGTCTCTCTCACTGGGAACTGTGCTTCAGAGATGTCCCTATTCTGCCATATTGGCAGAAGTCTAGGGTATTTTTTTTTAATATGCCAGGTACTGTTTTTGTGAAAAGTGTGCATGGATTTCACAATTTCTCTAGTAATGATCATTAACAAAATAGAAAGACAAGTAAAAGGCAAAATATTTTATTTTGAAATGTCATTTCTGTTTGGTATTCAAAATAAATTGAGTAATCAGTGGTTATATTTAACACATTTTATTATTATTTCATCCAGTGTTCTTCGCTATTATAATTGTAAATTAGCTTAGTTATATGTTGTCATGCAATTGTAAAAATTTAATATTGGGAAAGATATGCAAATTTCACTTATCTATATTTTTTTAAATCTCTATTTGAAATTCAGAACAGCTCTATGAGAATTTTTTTACTGTGTGATTGAAGACTATCTTTTCAAAATGTAGATAAATTTTTCCACTTATTTCTGCATATTATTCTTTATGTGAAATATTCTTGAGTCTTTTAATTGCATTAATCCTAAAATTATCTAAAAATTATTCTGTTTAATTTTTGAGATTTTCTACTGAAAGCAATTGTATAGAAATCCATGTAGGCTTCAAGATCATTCAACAACCTTTTAATATGGTATTCTGTGAATTACATGTTTTCTCAGTTGACCTTCAACATAATCTCACTATTTGGGCTACCCCGCTACCGTATCAAGAAGCCTGTGACATCTCTTTTTGAAATATGAGAATATATAAAATGATATAAAAGACTAGAAATAAAATAAATTTGTTAATTTATTTTATATTTATGAATAGATAACATTCATATATATTATATAGCTATTATAATTTACTAATTTAGTTTATATATATACACGTTATATATACACACACATATTTACATGTATTATCATATCAGAATTTAAACTTTTCTTAACTCATTGGAGATTAGCTATTTGCCTTTATATTTGAAGATTCTATAAAGTTGGGAGAACATTTTTGTTGTTTGGCTAAAAGTGAGGAACCATTTTTGTGACTAGTATCCTGTGTTCCCTCAGGAAATTCAAGTTAGAACAATAAATTCTAATAAAATGTATAGTTTTAAAAATACCTAAGTAAATCACTATCTCATACCTTCTAAAATAAAGCTTTAAAATTTAACTCAAAGAGTACATAATGCTTAATTTTTCAGAAACTAGATAGTAACTACACACAACACCTAATACGACTCTCATTTTTCTCTGTTCTCTACAAATATGTGTAGAAACCTATGTTCCACAGAAGGCCAGATTCAATCAATCTGGTATATAGTTTTGCTACTTTTTGAGAAGAAACTCAATGTGCTATTCCATATGGAATTTTTTAGCCAAGGAAATTATTTTATTCAATATTCACCACCATTTTATTCCTTTCTTCAACTCCTCCTACTTGATTTTAGTATTTTAAAGATTTTTCTCAACCTTTTATACCTCTGCATTTCCAAAAATATATATCCAGTATAGTGTAACATGTGAATTTAAAAATGGGAAAGTTGATAGTTATACCTCTGTAGTGGCTAATTTTATATGTCAGCTTGACAGAGTGACGTTTTACAGACTGCCCAGTTATTTAGTTAAGCACTATTTCTGGGTGTGTCTAAGAGGGCATTTCTGTATGAGGTTAGCATTTGAATCAATAGATTCTAGATTTATATCGGGAGAACTTTGCCCTCCTCAGAGTGGGCAGGCATTATTCAATTTATTGAGCTTCTACATAGAACAAAAAGGCAGAGGAAGGAAGAATTTGCTCCCTCTGCCTGACTGCATTAGCTGAGACACTGGTCTCCTGTTCTCAAACTGGGACTTACAAGGTTGGTTTTCTGATTCTCAGGACTTTGATTTCAAAGTAAAAGTACACCACTAACTTTCCAATTTGCATAATCACGTGAGCCATTTTTTACACCATATATTATGTGTAATATATTGTATGAGAAATGTACACACACGTGAACACACACAGACCTCACATACATACTATCTAGGTGTTTCTGTTTCTCTGGAGAAACCTGGCTAATACATCATCTGAGCATGATTCTGTTTTAATCAAATCTCTATCTTTCAGAAAGTATTAACTTTTTCTAAAATATTTTCCCTTAAGTAACTTTGACAATTGCATTTAAATATACCATGTCAAGCAGAAGTTTTCTTTTTGAATGTATTATCTCCTCTTTGCCATTACTCTTATGTTCTATGTATTTTTTGATTGTCACTATTTTGAATAGCTTAGGAATAATCAGTAACCACAGGAGAACTTTTACGGTCATAATGGGAGACAGAAACAAACATAATGTTTCTGCAGTATGAAGACTTTAAATCCAACTCAATCCATTATCTAAGTCACTGTCCTTCAGCAGCTATTTTCAGAGATCTCCAGAGACTTGCAGGGCGAAAGGGCTATGTAAAAGCTGGAGACCTGAGCTATAAATAATTAGAATACAAAAGAAATCTGAGCAAAAAGCCTCAATGTAATTATTAACCGTTAACACAGAAAACAGCACCTGATGTCTGCCTTTGTAACAGCCTAATCCTCCTGGATCTCTTAATTATTCCCCCATCCCTGAAAAAATGCCAGATGTTGTTTTTGCTCAAGTGCCCTCATGATCTCTCTCATCCAATTATCTAAACAAAGTGCAATGAAAAAATCTCTAAATTAATATCTCAAATTAGCTTGAATTGGACTTAGGTAAAGTCGTTCCAAAAAGCTTTCTCAGAAATTCAAAAAGTTATAGTCTTCCTTTCTTTTTATATTTACCAAATTTTTCTTGAAATGTTACTAAAAGTTACAGTCTCTAGCAGAATTTATACTATGTAATAGAACACAGTAGCACCATAAATGAGAAAGGTGCCAGAAGTATGATTATTAAATATATAGATGATTCTTTATATGTATAACTTAACAATTCCTGTAGCTTCATTTTTAAAGTTTGGTAAAATCAGGTAAAACGATGGTAAATATTATGGCCATAAAAGTTTACAAAGTGTTTTCATATATTTTGCATATTATTTAATTTATTTTTTATACTATTTCTGTGGTATGTTTTACCTGTTATAATTCATTCAAAAATAAACTAATACGCAGGGAACTTAGGTAAGTTGTTCATGGCAATAAATTATAATATGATGGTTTATTTTGTGTGTCAACTGGATGGGACCACAAGTGTCCATATCTTTGGTCAGACACATCAGACTCTACAATACCTTCCACCTAAGCCAGGCAGTGAAAGGCAACTCTTGTCATTCACTGTAATGTGTAACCATTAGTGCAGCAGCTACCTTGGTATCTCACGATCTCCATCTGTAAAATGGATAACCATAGTCATTGGTGGGATGCCAAGGGAAAGAGGTGGAACATAAGTACACAGGAAACTACATTTTATAGCTTTTGTACAAGAATACTTTGGGAGCAAGAATATTTCTTCCAGTCAGTTTAAATGAATAATAGTACTACAACACATGCAACACCAGTTTAGTGTAATAAGTTTCTAATAAATCTTTCTGCTAATAAAACAATAAAATAAATGTGTGTGTGTGTGTGTGTGTCCTTATATGTATAATCTTTTAGTTCTATTTTGCTGGAAAACCCTAACTAATACACAGAGCTATTAAAAATTAGTACTAGAACACAAGCCTAGTCTCAAGTCTTTTGGTACCAAAACCTGTGATTTCCCACCATGCCACAGTTCCTTCTGAACCATTGCTTTTCCTCCCATTAGGTTATATAAAACAATGGATAGCTCTACCTGTCTCAGGTTCTTCTCATGCAAAGGGAGAAAGTAATGGGGGGAGAAAAGAAGCCAGCAAGGAAGGCAACAAAACTTACCTTTGTTAGTTCCTGTTATAAGTTATATACTTTTCTCTGCTTTTTACTCAGACAACATAATTTCAGGAGTTCCCACATGGTGAGTCTACATTTACATGGAATGATTAACAATGCAGAAACTGCTCAAGATTGGAGCAATGCCAAGATAATTAAATAATCAGACTGGATGTAGTTATAAGACATTTATAGAAGCAGATAAGATAAACTGCAAATTCAACAATCAGAATTAAATGAATTGCTATATCATAAATTACATTCCAAGCATTTTGTAGCAATATCAAATCCAAACAGATAACATGAGAATCGAATCTGAGAATGGTTTTATTCACAAAACATCTAAGTATTTTTAATGATAATCAGATGTGAAAGGTCCATTTTAGTAATAAAAATAATGTTTTATAGAGTATGCAAAAATTAGACACAGAATGAGAATTAGATTTCTACACAATGCTTAGGGCTATATACAATCTGATTAGATGATTTGATTGGGAGATATCGTGACCAAAGAACTGAATATTATTGCCATTTTCCTTATCTACCATGGCACAGCCACACTGACTCTCTGTTCCTTTAATAACAAGGCTCATTCTTGATAACATTTTCAATAGTCCTATTTGCTGCCTGGATTTCCCTATTCCTTGAAATTCTGTTTAATACTTTCTTGTCGTTTAGATTTCCTTTGAAATGTCACCTGGCGAGAGAGTTCATCTCAGATCTCCAACCAACCACTAGTAATTCTTTATGCATCACCTGTTATAATCTATTGCTTAGCTCTTACTATCTTTTTTCTTGCTTGTGGATTTTTTTTTACACATTTTACCTATAAATAGCCCAACCTTTTTCTTTTTGTGTACTGTTTCAATTCCTGCTTTTAGAAGATTTATACTCTGTACTTGTGTAGTCAACAAACATATTTCCAATAGTATTGCTCAGCTTAATAAGTTGAACTGACTCTCCTGTTATTATAAAACATGTGTGTTATAAAAAATGAAACAATCACATAAAACCTATTATGATTTCTGCTTTTATGAAACTCAATATTTTTTGAATGTTTGATACTAAGGACATAGTTAAGTTTTGTGTTTCCTAATTTAAAAAATAACAGATTTTAGGATTTTATTCTCAGAAGCACCTTCATATATTTTACTGCTATTCTTTCATATTACCATGGAAACAGTACCTATTTTTATACAGTCAACAAATATTTGTTTCATGAATAAGTGTTTTGAGATGGCAACATGAGGAGCTCCATGGAAATCTTCTATGAAACTGGTGCAATTATATATGTTAAGAAAAGATCAATGTTAAATCTATGGATATATTTCTAAGAGTGTACACCAGATGAAGAACCAATTATTCAAGCAAATCTACTAAAAACCAGTAAAAACAGTGGAGTCTGTGATATTAGAACTATGATCTACTATGTCACTCCTAGCAGACTGTGACTTCCATTCCAGGTGAATATAACTAACAACACAGGGCACAGGTTATTCCATCCCAACTGCCAGCTGTGAGCTACGGCATCTTTTTGTGAGAGGTAGGACATCAGTATTTTTTATTTCATCCTTCATCCTTTATATTCCTGTTTTGGAGATTAAATTTTGTTTGACTTTTCCTTAGATGTTGGTATCTATCTTCTTCCACCCCTCCCAAACCTGCGGGACAGAGGGTCTACCTTGAGAACACTTTTTGAGGATATTGAGATCCTGATTGCTTTCACATTGGCTCATTCATAGGATGAGGTTTCAATGCCGAAAGAAGCCAGAAAAGAGCAGAAAGGTCGATCAAAGAGAAGCAGGACAGTGCTCCAGCTCCTAGATCCAGAGATGTGACCTGATTTTTTTTCCCCCAGTGGGACAGTCAGGCCATACAAAATGAGCTCAGAAGCTTTTCCTGAAAGAATTGACTTTATGTAAAATAGAGTGTAGGGAACTTCAAACCTAAGAGCATGCTAAAAATTATGAAGGTTTCAGTGGGAAGTAATTAAGAGGATACTAATAATTTCATTAGAGATATAAGTTAAATTGTGGACCAACAGGCTTATCAGAGTAACAAAATAAATAAACAGTAAGAGCCCTCCAAAGATCAGAGCAAACCAAAGTGTTGAACTCAAAAACTATTCATGCAAAGGATTCCAAATTTAACTGCATTAACCTGTGGAGAATTTATACACAGAACACATTAAAAACAATAGAATAATGAGCTGGCAATTAGAGGATATTAACATTTGGTTGTGGTCAGAAAAAGAGACAATCAAAGAAAGCCCTACTAAAACAACTGTCATCTCAGGCTAGTTGTGTGCATATCCAAGACAGTGAAATTTGAGGAGCAATATCAGAGGCTTTAAATGGGTGGAGGGAGAAAAGGAATAGACACTAAAATAATCTGTCTAGTCATTAAACAAATAAATGAATAGCAAAAACAAGCTTCAGAGGGAGGAAAACAAACAGTGAATAGGGTTATTACAATATATCATCTGAAATTTTCAATTTTCTGGAAAATATTATGGGACATTCAAAGACACAAAATTTTGGCCCATATAAGGAAATAAATTTGAACAAAAGCAACAGCATGTGACAATGATTAGATACTGTATTTAACAGACAAAAACTTCAAAGTCGCCATTATACATATATTCAAAGAAGCAAAATAAATGATGCTTTAAAAAGTAAAGGAAGGTATGATGATAAGATCTCATCCAATAGAGAATATCAATAACAGCAGTTATAAAAGGAACCAAATTGTAATTCTGGGATTTAAAAGCTCAGAGACTGAAATGAAAAATATCACCAGAATTCATCAACAGTGGACTTAAACTTGAAGAAGAAAGAATCAGTAAGCTTGAAAAATAGGTTGATAGAGATTATACTATCAAACTAGTAGAAAGAAAAGAGAATGAATAAAAGTAAACGGAGCCTCAGATGGATGTGGGGCAACATTAGGCACACTAATATACCTTTAATGGAATTACTATGGATTAGAAGAAAGACAAGAATTAGAAAACAATTTTTAAAAGTTGAAAAACTTTTCAAATTTTATGAAAGCCATGAATATACAAATTTAAGGAGCTCACTGAACACTAAGTAACATAAAAACAGAGACACACACAGACAAATCATAGAAAAGTACAGAAAGTCAAAGGAGAACATTTTGACAAGAGCAAGAGAAAAATGGTTTCTCATTTACTAAGAAACTCCAATAAGTTTAAACAACTGACTCCTTATCATAAAAATGGAGTCCAAAGGAAGTAGAGTAATATGTTTAAAGTGCTGAAAGAAAATACTGTAAACCAAAAATTGTACCCAGTACAATTTTCTTTCAAAAATAAAAGAAAAAAATGTAACATTCACAGGTAAACAAAAACTGAGGAAATTTATTACGAGTAGATACAATTTACAAGAAATACCAAAGGATGTTCTTTAGGTCAAAAGCAAGCAACTCCAGAGAATAGTTCAAATCTACATAAAAAGGAAAACAAAAACCAAAGGCCTCCAGCAAAAGTTATTGTGAAATTATGAAATATAGCATATATGCATATGTCTTCTCATTTTTTCTAATGATTTTTAAAAGGAAGTATATAAAACTATGCACACACACACACACACACACGAATATATAAAAATAAAATTGTGTTGGTCCAGATCAGTGTCCCTGCTCAAAGCTTATGTTGAATCATAATCCTCAGTATTGGAGGTGGGGCATGGTGGGAGGTGACTGAACCATGGGGGTGGTTTCTAATGATTTAGCCTCCATCCTCCTAATGCTATCTTGTAATAGAATTCTCACTAGATCTGGTTGTTTAGAAATGTGTGGCACTTGCTCCCATTTCTCTCCCTCCTGCTCCAGCCATGTCAGACGTGCCTGCTTCCCCTTTGCCTTCTGCCATGATTGAAAGTTTCCTGAGGCTTCCCTAGAAGCAGATGACAGCAATATGCTTCCTGTACAGCCTGTGAAATTATCAGCCAATTAAACCTTTTTTCTCTATAAATTACCCAGTCTCAGGCATTTATAGCAGTGCATAACTGCTTAATACAACTACAAATAAATTGTGTGGATGTAAACTATTTTGAAGTAGGAAATGACACCAGGTGGTAACAGGTATCCACAGAAATAAATAAAGAAAACCAGAAATAGAATATAAGAAAGTTAATATTATCATTTATATAATTATATACTTGCTTGTCTCTCTCTTCTCCCATTTGTTTAAAAGACACATAATTATATAAGGTAATAATAACACAAAAGTGGGGAAAAGGGAATAGAGTTACATTAGTATATTGTTCCCAGACCTCCGTGGAATTAGGTTAGTCTCAATGTGAAGTATCAAAGTTAAGATATATATGGTAAGCCCTAGGACAACTACTAAGAAAACAGCTAAAAAAACAGAGCAAGCAAATTGAGGTAATAAATATGTTTAATTGGGAAATATTCACTTAACATAATTAAAAGGAGTACATAAAGGAATAAAAA
Source organism: Cacajao melanocephalus (assembly GCA_963573385.1). NCBI lineage: Eukaryota > Metazoa > Chordata > Mammalia > Primates > Pitheciidae > Cacajao > Cacajao melanocephalus. The sequence goes on along the minus strand of CAUYLG010051553.1, from coordinate 201,539 downwards.
AGACATATAGAAAACAAAAAGAAATTCACAAACATAAATCCAACTGTATCAGAGTAACATTAAATGTGAATAGGCTAAAAACTCCAAATGACATAGATGGTCAGAGAGATTTAAAAGATATAAGATCCAACTATATACTTATTACAGGAGCCAAACTTTGGATTCAAAGAGAGATTACAAAAACATCAATTATAAGAAATGTGGAATAGCTGTACAAAATTTGGTCTCTAAATCAAGTAAAGGTTACTAAGAAAAAGAGACATATTATGTAGGGATAAAAGTGTAATCTATAAGTTGGACTTAACAATAAGACACCTACAGAACAGGGCTCCCTCCCTAAAAAAATAAAAATTAAAACTGACAAGAAGAAATAAATGACAATTTAAAAAAATAGAGACTTCAACACTTTCAATAATTGCTAGAACAACTAAGCAGAAGATTATCAAAGAAGTAGGGGACATCAACAATACTCTAAACCAACAAACATTTATAGAATATTACACCAAACAATGGCAGAATACAGTTTTCTCAAGTGTACCTGAAACTTTCTCCAAGAGAGACAGTATATGAGCCATTAAACAAGTCAAAATAAATGTTAAAACATTTAAATAACACAAAGTATGTTGTCTGGTCACAATAGATTGCACATAGAAATCAATAATAGAAATTTGGTAATCCCATAAATACATGAATACTAGATAATGTACTCTTAAATAACTAAGAGGCCAAATAAGAAATCACAAGGGAAATTAGAAAATACTTTGAGAAAAATAAATTTGAAGGCACATCACACCAAAAATTGTTAGACAGAGATAAAGCAGTGCTTGAAGGAAAATTTGTAGTTGTAAATATCTACATAAAAAGCAAGGAAGATTCCTAATTAGCCTAAATTCCACTTTGAGAGACTGAAAAAATAAGAGCAAACTAAACCCAAATCAAAAAGAAGACAAAACAATACATATTAGGTTGAAAATTAATGGAATAGAGAATAGAAAAGCAACAGGAAAATCAACAAAGCCAAAAATTGGTTCCTTGAAGAAAACTAACAAAATAAACAAATATTTAGCTATATTGACACACACACAAAGTGAGAATAATAAATTTACCAGAAATGGAAAGGAAATAGCACAATCTTATAAAATGTATATATTATTTATATTTATAATTATATATCTTAAGTATACATTAATAAATGTGTATTATGAGCAATTGCATGGCAATGAAATAGATAACTTAGATGAAATGGATAAATTTCTATAAAGACACAAACTGCCAAAACTGATGCAAAAAGCAATAGACAACTGAATAGACCTGAGCAAGAAAGAAAGTTAAATTATTAATAAACAATAACTACCTTCACAAATAAAACAGGTTAGATGGCTCATTGGTTTATTCTATCAAACATTTAAAGAATTAATAGGGCAGGAATGGTGGCTCACTCCTATAGTCTCAGCACTCTGGAAGGATGAGGCTAGAAGATCTCTTGAGCTTAGGAGTTTGAGACCAGCCTGGGCAACAGAGGGAGACCCTGTCTCTCCAAAAAGTTAGCCAGGTATGGTGGTGCATGCCTGTGGTACCAGCTACTTAGGAGGGAGGAACACCTGAGACTGGGAAGTCGAAGATGAAGTCAGCCATGATTGTGCCACCTTACTCCAGCCTAGGTGACATAATAAAACCTGTCTCAAATATATGTAAATATATATACAAATTCCTCACAAACTTCTTAAAAAAAATAGAAGATGAAATGCTTCCAAAGTTATTCCATGTGGCCAGCATTAATACTAATAACAAAGCCAAACAAAAACATGAAAAGAAAAGGAAACAACAGACCAATATCTCTTATGAATATAAACGAAAAAAAACCTCAAAAATATATTAGCAAACTGAATCCAGTACCATAGAAAATGAATTACTCACTATGATCAAGTGACATTTGTCCAGAAAAGCATAAAACGTTTCAGCATGTAAAAATCAATCAATACCACATTAATAGAATGAAGATAAAAAAACAGATGATTGCCTCAATTTATGCAGAGAAAGCATTTGGCAAAATCTAATACTCCTTCATAATATAAACGCTCAACAAACTAAGAATAGAAGAGAAATTTCTCAACCTGGAAAAAGGCATCTACAAAAAACCTCCACCTAGCAACATACTTACTAGTGAAAAACCAGTAAGCTTTGCCTCTAAGATCAAGAATAAAAATGGTATGTCCACTCTCACTGTTTCTCTTTGACTTAGAATGGGAAGGTTTAACAAGGGCAATAAGACAAGAAAAAAAGAAGCATCTATATTAAAAATGAAGAATAAAACTACCTCTATTCACAAATTCTATGATCTTGTGTATAGAAAATCCTTAAGAATCCACTTTGTGGGTTTTTAACTTTTAAAAGTAATAAATGAGTTCAGCAGAGTTGCAGAAAACAAGATTTAAAAATCAACTGTATTATGTAAACTAGATTGAAAATCCAGAAAAAAATTAAGAAAACAATTACATAGCACCAAAAAGTAAAATTCTTAGGAATAAATTTACTAAAATAAGTGAAAATGTCATAATGTACTCTGAAAACTACAAACATTGCTGAAAGGTATTAAAGATGTTCTAGATAAATAGAAAGCTATCTATGATCAAGAATCAGAAGACCTGATATTGTTAAGATAGTGGTACTCCCCAAAATAATCTATAAGTTTTATAGAATCCCTATCAGAATCCTAGCTGATTTTTTGTAGAAATTGGCAAGAGGATCCTAAATTTATATAGAAATTTAGGGGACCCAGTATAGTTGAAACAATCTAGAAAAGAACAAAGTTGGAGTATTCCCACTTCCTAACATACTTCCAAAACAGTGAGGTACTGGCATCAGGATAGACATATAGATCAATAGAATAAAGTGAATAGTCCAGAAATATACAAATACATCCATGGTCAATGATTTTTTTTTTTTCACAAGGGTGAGTAGACCATTCCGTGGAGAAAAGATGGTCTCTTCAATAAATGGCTTTAGATCTACTGGACATATAGATGCAAAAAAATAGACTTGGATCCTTATCTCACACCATGTACAAAATTAACTTAAAATGAATTACAGACCAAAATCTAGGAGTAAAAAGTGTGAAACTCTTAGAAGAAAACCTGAAAGTAAATTTTTAGGATCTTGGATTTTGCGATTTTTTTTTTAGATTTGACACTGAAATCACGAGCATCAACAACAAAATATCAAATAAATTGGGAGTCATCGAAATGTACACTATGACCACTATTAATAAACTTTCCCAAAGATGATATACCCCTGGCCAGTGAGCACATGAAAATATGCTCAAACTCATTAGTCATGAGATGAATGCAAATTGAAATCACAAGAAAATAACACTTCACACCCCTGAGGTTGTCTATAATCAAAATGACAGGTAATAAAATGTGTAAACAAAGACATGGAGAAATTGGAAGTCTCATAAAATACTGGTGGAAATATAAAAATGGTACAGCCACTTTGGAAAACAGAGAGTTCTTCAAAAAATTAAAACAGAATTATCATTGGACCCAACAATTCCACTTCTAGCTATATCTCCCATCCCAAGTGAAAACATATATTCTTGGAAAAACTTGTACATGGATGTTTAAAGAAGGATTATTCAGAATAATAAAAAAGTGTAAACAAATATCAAGCAACTAATTAATGGATAAATAAAATACATTCATACAATGGAATACTGTTAAGCTATGAAAAAGTGAAATATTCATGCATGTTTCAATATGATGAACCTTGAAAACATTATACAGAGATGCCGGTCACAAAAGATCACAAATAATATGATTTCATTTCTATGAAAATCCTGAATAGGAAAACTTATAGAGAAAGCAGCTTAGTGGTTGTCTGACTCAGAAATACTGGAGTGATAGACAAAGGGTATAGGCTTTCATTTTAAGATGACAAAGATTCTCTAAAATTATGATTCTGGTTATATAACTCGGAATTTTTCATTGCACAGTTTAAATGGTTACACTGTACGTTTCGTGAACTATCACAACAAAACATTCAGTATATCAAAAATGTGTGTGTATACTCTCTGTATATACATATGAGACTTTCTATACATTTATATAAACTTTGAGAGTGAATGCAGTGGTCTAATAGGTTCATGCATTTGATATCCACATCTTCAGTTTTCTAACTGAAATAGGCAAAACTCTTCATCACTAATGAGAATTGGAGAGAAATACTACCCACTAGATACCCACTAGAGTAGGTATTGATAAATTAGGATTCTTTTACTAATTAAAGAATAGTAAGAACCCACACTTGTCCACATCCCAGTTCTGTGATGACTGGTTGGAGTATTAAGAGAGTAACAGAGAAGAGACTGATAGAACAGCAAAGCACAAAAAAGAGAAGGGGATACTAAATACGCATACATAATACGTAATATAATGGACAGCAAGGTTTTTTCAGAATTGCTTCTCCTGTCTGTAATTAATGTTATTGTTATAGAGTCAAGTCTGTAAGGTTCAGCTCTTTATCACCTTAGGATAAATGTTCCTTCAAAAAAGACATCCATACCTCTGCCTATTTGTAAATAGACCCTTGTCTGCCTATCTAAGCCCATAGAATTTTGGCTACCTCCAAATAAGTTTCTGGTGATCCCTAGGTTACAGAATATCCCCAAGCAAATTTGAATCTTGCTTATTCTCAGACACATACATGTATGTTTTTGTCCACATATGTGGACAATGTGTGAGTGTCTATACATAAATACATACACATATATCAGGGATGGGGGGAGAGAGAGAAAGTATCTGACAAGTCTTCCCCTTGAGTAATATGTTATGTTGTTTGATTTTAGAGTACACACTTGAATATAATAATGTAATCCTAAAAGTAAAAATATGACTTCCGAATTTGGTTTCCTATTCATGAGCCATTTTTGTATCATCCATCAAAATACCATATTATCATCATGTACAACAAAATAGTTTCAGAAGTAAATCTTTTGGTTCTCAAAGAATAATGATGAAGGCAGAAAAAAATTAAATAGGTTGTTATTGGCCTGAATCGTAAACAATTTCAGATAATAAATACTCATCAAATGGTGTAGAGTATTAATATACATTCTTCATTGTCTTCAAAAAGCCACTGAAATAGTTTATAAACTTTAAGAAATTTATAACAAAGAGTATATTTAGAGATTACACTTGAAATTATTTGGCCTTAATTAATTAACAATTTTTCAGTTTGTAAATATGTTTTTTGTTTTGCTTTGTTTTTAGGAATAGCATTGTGAAATATTTTCTGCCTAATTGCATGGATTTTTTGTGGTATCTAATTGCATTTTCAGGCAGGACTTTTAAAAATGACATTGTCTACTATTAAAAATCATTGTTCTGGCATTTTTTCAAACCTTTTAATGTCATAGTTCAAATAATGATTAATTTCAATTTGTATAAGGAAGGAAAAGAAAGAAAATATAAAACTAAAAGCATGAATTTGGTTTACAAGTGTCTTGTCACAAAAGTCTCTAAATGGTCATTTATTTAGAAATGGCCATGCACCACTCCCTCTATTTCTAATTTTTCAATTCATGTTCTGACACATTATGCTCTTTTTTACCCCAAGAAATTAGTTGCCTTATTTCAAACAAACTCCTCCCCAACCCCAGATCTCACCTCCTCTGCAGAGCATTTCTGAAGCAACTGGATGTCCAAATACATACATGATTATACTTGTAAAACACTGTCATCTAACATAAAACTTTTGCATGCTCCTACATGTGTGATAAATTCAGGAAGGAATATAGTGCAATTGCTTGGTAATTTCAGTATCATTGTTAATGTCGTACCATATTCCATTCCCAAACTTGTTATGAAAAGTTTCATTATTTTTTTTTCAACTTTGAAAGAAGATTTTAAAAGGCTATAAAAAGCCCTAGGACTCTAGATATGTTTTATTTACCACTGAAAAGCCAATTAACAGAATCCTAAAGATTTTAAATATTTCATAAGATTTATAATCTTAGATCAGAACTTCATGTTGAAAACTTTGCTTTAGCCCTTGAAGATGCCAATATTTCCTTAATGAGGGGAAAATGCAGCAGGTAAGTTTCATTCAGTTATGAGAAGTTATATATTTGTATCCATTGAAAGCCCAATTTAAGACATGACCACAAATGGATAGATACTCATTTAAATAAGGAGAATTAGTTATTATACCCTTAATTTTTATTCTTTATGACAAATATTTAAAATCTAATTTTATGAGAGTATGAAGTATTTGTAGTATAAATTAGTAATGAAACTTATTTTTGTATCATTTCCCATGTAAAATGTTCTTATATGGGAAGAGTCTTCCTATAATCATAGATCAACTTCCCTGAAAGAGAAAATAAATATCGCTTTATTCTGATTCTGCTTCTGGCTAAATTTGCCTTCTACTCATAAGCAGGACTACTCACATGTGGCCCTGAATGTAGAAGAGATATCAGAAACAAATACTATTATCTCAGTATTCCTGAAGCCTCTGCTTACTGGCCGAGGCTTGTATAATGACATTGTATTGTATAATGACACAGAAAGCCTTATGAATTAATGACACCAGCTTGCCTGTTTTTATCTTATATCAGCTGACTGGATTCGCCAAGGCAGGTTTTGACAACTGTTACCCATTTCTATATCTATCTATCTATCTATCTATCTACCTACCTACCTACCTGTCTGTCTGTCTGTCTGTCTGTCTATACATCCATCCATCTATCACCTATCTCTATCTAGGCATTTCTCTAAATCCTGGTTTTCAGTCTCTGTTTAGTATCTTCTAAGAGCAACTTGGGATCAAATCTGCCCATCTCAAAATAAGACACTCTCTAGCTGATGCATGCACTTCACCAGTGACTTAGTAGTCATTCAGCATATCAGAATTTTCATGGAGCCACTGATTGACTTCTAAGCATTTCCCATGTAATTTAATACAACTGCTACCCAGTATATCATGGTGCCTTGTTTATGGTATTATAATCTGTGTAGCTTAAATTCTAAATTATTCATCCATTTTTAGTTATTGTGCTAGTATAAAAATATGCATAGGTGATTAAATACATTTAAGCCTTAGGGAGCTGACAGTTAAGAGCAGAGATAGATATATGCAATTGTATTAGAACATGAATGCTACACAGTAGTACCTACGGCACATCTAGCAGAAAAATCCTGTACTGTACCTAAGTGACTTTAAACAAAGTGTTTGCAAATTTACTGACACAGAATAGAAATTCAATTAATATCTATGATTTCCACAGTTGTAGAAAGTCTTAATGGACAACACAATCCCAAAATATAGACAAATCAGGGTAGAATAATATAATTTGTTAATAGATACATTATTTTATCTTTGTCACTAAAAGTTTTATTCTCAGTGTGATCTATGTAGACTGTGATTGGTTGAAAGTCTAGAGAGCAATTGGTTTGATTGCTTCTTATATTGAAAGTGTCTTTCCAATTAGATTTACATTATTTTCTAAACTAATACTATTTTCCCTCATAGTTACAATTTATTTATTCTAACAACAAATATGAATAGGATCAGATATTGTAAATGCCCAACCTTTTGCCTATTGTACAGATAAATTCCAAATCACTGAGACAGTGATGTTGCAGTAGAGAAAGACTGAAATAATTTCAGGTCCATCCAAGTGCTAGGGCAGGAGACATTTCTCAAGTCTACCTCCCCAAGATCTTGGAGGGTAATTTGGTGGGCAGGATGTTAGAGAATGGGTGCTGCTGATTGGTTGGGGATAAAATCATAGGTGTGTCCCAACTGTTTTTGCATGCTATGCCCATTTCCAGGTTGGGTTCACTGGTTGAGTCAGGTCCTTGGTATGAGAAGTGGGTCCATATGGAGTTAGGTAATTGCCAGAATGTAAAAGTCTGAAAAATATCTTAAAGATAAATCTTAGGTTTTGATAATAGTGATGTTATCTATAGGAGCAATTAAGGAAGTCACAAATGCTGTGACCTCTGGCTATGTGACTCTTAAGTGGTAAGAGCTTATAGAAAATCAAGTAAGGGGGCCGGGTGTGGTGGCTCATGACTATAATCCCAGCACTTTGGGAGGCCTACAACGTGGGCAGATCGCCTTAGGTCAGGAGTTTGAGAACAGCCTGGCCACCATAGTGAAACCCCATCTCTATGGAAAATACAAAATTTAGCCAAGTGTAGTGGCATTCACATATAGTCCCAGCTACTCAGGAGGCTGAGACAAGAGAATAGTTTGAATTCTGGAGGTGGAGTTTGCAGTGAGCCGAGATCCTGCCACTGCACTCCAGCCTGGGTGACAGAGTGAGACTCCCTCTCAAAACACAAAGCAAAAAACAAACAAACAAAAAATTAACTAGGCCTACATTTAAGCAGAATTCAAGTCCCTCCTATAATCCTAAGCCTGTGGCCTTTCATTAGTATTACAAAGGTGGTTTTAGTCCCCAGGAAGTTAGTTTCCAGAAGGTATTGTTATCATCTTTGTTCAAAAGTTACAAAGGATGTTAGCTTGTGAGGTTAGGAACAAGATGAAGTCAATTTTGTCAGATATCTCTCACTCTCATAAATTTTGGAAAAAGCAGTTTTAGTTTCATTTCTAAAAGCAAAAATACTAAGGTATAAAATGTCTTCTCATAGTACTTATATTTCATAATTAACAATTTGCAAATATTTTCTAGAAATGCCACTGACACAATTTTCAATAAAAATAGCACAGGTTTATAATGAATAGATTGGAGCTGACAATTTTGTTGAAGCCTTATGACAAAAAAGCACAAAATGAAAGAGTGAAAAATATTCTGTTAACTATTACAGAGGAGGGAAAAGTGGCATCCTTCAAGCTTCTTGGTTCTTAGGCGTGGCTATACGTTAAATTGACATGAACAGATTAACAAGAGAAAAACTATATTTAATTATATATATATGCATCTGAATCCCACAAAAATATGTAACATAAAGAAGGGCCACAGATGATTAACGTTTATAAAGCATCCTGAGCTATGAAAAGCAATAGAGGCTTGGGCCTTCTGTGAGGTGGTAAAGACAAGTTATGGGAGAGTTAGAAGAGAAAATATTTGGTGAATAAGGATTGCCTTGTTATGCAGATAAAAAGCCTCTCAAGTGATAAAAGTTTTCTGGGAGCAGCCCATTATGTTCCTGATAGAGACACTTTTACAAATACAGGTTTCCTGATAGAGATACTTTTACAAATGCAGGTTGGGTTCACTGGTTGAGTAAAAAATTATATATATATATATATATATATATATATATATATATATGTGTTCAAAAGGACTGTTTTTCAGAGATACTTTAGTGTCTGCAGGTTCTAAAAATAATGTGCTTAAAATATGCCAAAAATATGTGTATTAGGTTGAAATATTCTGGTCTCCAGTTATATTTTGGGGTGGTGTGTTCTGAGCTGTAACAATATAATAAACTACAAATACTGAATTTATGTTGAGTTTTTGGGAAATGGATACACATTTAAGAATTATTGATACCAGGTTAGAAATTTCATTTGCTGTTTATAGAACAGTAGTTTAATCTTTTTTATTTCCTCTGAGGAGAAAGGCAGGGTTTGGAAGTCAGTAAAGATAGAGTCCATGGAAAAAATCTTCTCTTCTACCAGCGAAAAAGAAAAGAAAAACATGAGAAAAATGTCTGTGGTATTATTATATATACATATTGGTTTTCATCACAGTTCCTGGCTTATAACTCCTGTAACCTTTGTTATATTCTAAGTAACTAAAACAATAAGAATGTCTTTTGTTAAAGTATTTGGCCTTTTGTCCTTGTTTCCTGAAGCAGCTTTGGAACAACTTCAGAGAGACAAAAGTGAAAGACCATCTTTTATTATAATGTTGGGATGCTCTAGACCTCAGAATCAGGCTTCAGAAACAGAATTTCTTTCTCTTTGACCTTCTTCTGCCCTCCTTTCACCTGCTCCTTTTCTGCTTTAAGTCAGGCCAGAGAAATTACAAATATTCCCTAATTTCCCCCTGCCTTTCTGTTTTGAAGCTGGCCATAAAGAAATTCTCTGATCTACCCTGTCTGATTATAAGTCATGAAATCCCCATTTCAGAATGGGTTCTTCCACATACCCTGGAGGAAAAGATGTTGCACAGAGAGGCCAAAAAACATTCTGAACAGGTAGAACTTGCTGGGTTTCCCCACTCTGTTTATTTGTATTAGATCATACCCTTTTTGTCCAATCACATTTCTACCCTGTTATCTACCCATGCTTTGATTAGGTCTATGCAATGAAGGTTCCATAAAAGGCCCAAGAGAATGGTACAAGAAGCTTCCAGGTAACTGAACACATTAAGGTTCCTGGAGAATGGTGTATCCAAAGAGGGTATGGAAGCCCCGTGACCCTTCTATATTTTTCTCTCCGCATCTTATCAGGTGTCGCCCTTATAATATCCTTTATAATAAACTGGTGAACATAAGTGTTTCCCTGAACTTGGTGAGTGATTCTAGAAAATTATCCAAGGAAGAGGTTGTGAGAACTCTGACTTATAGCTGGTTGGCCAGAAACACACAATAACCCAAGGCTGGTAATTGGCATCAGAAATGGACTGAGTCCTCAACCTGTGGGGTCGAATGCTATCTCCTGGTAGTTAGTGTTGAACTGGAGAACACCCAGCTGGTGTCCAGTGCAGAATCAATTGCTTGCTTGCTGGTGGGGAGAAATTCCCACATATTTGGTCCCAGAAGTGTTCTGTGTTGATTGTTGTAGTATGAGAGCACAGGAAAAACAGTCTGTTTTTCAACTCAGCATTATACTTCACTTCAATGTAATTCTTCCTGTTCATCATTTGTCTTTTTGAAAAATTTTATGTAACAAGTATTTAGATTTCTTCAGGTTTGAATAAAATCTCAACATTTTGTAATTCTCCACTGCAAGTCTTGTGAAGATCAATAATTCTCTTCTCACAATCAAAACTCAAAGGTCAGTTTTCAGTCTTGCTTTTTGGAGTGTTCCACAGTTAGGACACTATTGAGTGACTATTGTAATCATTTCTTTCTTGGTCTCCAGGGTGATTTTCTGTTATCTGTCTATCTGTCCACTTATCTATTTAGCTAGCTAGCTAGTTGTTATTTTGCCAACATCTTTTCTTGCTCTTCATCTTTTTCACAGATTTTGTACTCCAGATACATGAAACCACTCGCATCTATCAAGCCTTGCTTCCACTTCTTTTTTGGCAATGTACTTATCTATAAGCCTTAAAGCAAATGACAATAAAGGTTTTACTGCTTCTGTAACTTTGTTTCCTAAAATTCCACATATTTGAAAATGTTTCTGTAGTAGAAATTCAATGCAATTATTATTGTAATGCTGTATTGATTTTTTTAAATCTCCAGGACCTAATATATGGCCGATCACATTTAAAATAGATCCTTTAAAGGGATGAGTGGGTAGGTTGATGAATGACTCAACTAGTTTACAAACTGGGATATATATATTTATGTATGTGTTTGTATATATACATGTATACACACACACACACACACATACACACACATATATATAATCTTTTATTAGGTTCTTTATTTATATTATACCCTTCTTTACCTTGCTCTGTGGCCATGTGACCTGCATCAGGCTCTCTGAACCTCTCACTTTCAGATGTGTATTGACAGGAGATTAGAGAAAGAGAGGTGAGTATGATCAGGGTGGTTAAACCCACCTTAGTTTCCTTCTAACAGAGCTACGGTAGTCTGAAGGTTTCCCTTCTGAAGACAAAGCCTCTCTCAGAGGCCATTTCTTATAGGAGGATCACAGGCCACCTGTATTTGGTTATTGGCCTTACCCCACTTCAAAAAAAGATAAGCTTTCTTGGGTCTTTATGACAGCAGATAGTTTTACAACTTTAAGGAAGGCTCCTACCAATAGCAGGCCCCTACTTCTACAGAGACTGAGAGATAAGGGATATTATTATTTTTTTATTTTTGATAATTACATTTCAAAGGGATTGCCTTCAGGTAATTGAGAAAGATAATCCTGGGTTGTACACCTGGCAAGGAGGCTTTTTAAAGGATTTGCATCTCAAATGGGCAGAGGAAAAATATTGCTGTTACAAATGTTCTAAAGTAAATGTTCTGAGAAAAGACAGGTAAGGTCTCTGTGGTTAGGCCATCTGAATTCTACAGGTGACTGACTATGTGGGAGTCGGGAGGATGCCTGCCTAAAGTTTAATCAAGATGAGAGAAATGTTAACTCTGTCTTGGCCAGCAGAATTTAACTGGAAAAAAATACAAAAGATGCCTTAGACAGAGAGGATGGCCCATAACAATGTCATGCACAAGCAAATAAAAGAAGCACTGTAAGTCTGAAGCATATGGTGTGAGAACAAGTGTTTTGAGAGGCAAGGTTATACCAGTTTTTACAAGCATATTGGTAATAATCTGATTCAGCTAATGAAAAAGAAATTTAAAAACTAATGAAGACACACGTTTATAACAACATAGAATCAAAACCAGAAAAAAATTAGTCCACTGAGGGTAAGAGTTTATAGCTAAAAATTTTATTAATAAAAGGGTGAGAAAGCAGTGCCAAAGTTGAGGGCATAGAAGCAATTATGTCCCAATTAAAAGTCTATTTTTGGCCCTTAAGAAAGAAATCTTTATAGGGCAGTAGAGACAGAATCTATAAAGAGATGATGAAGTGAGTAAATGACATTTGAAAATATAAAGGTAGACTATTTTACAGAACTTTCAAGAAGTCTGGCAATGAAGAGAAAGAAAGGTTACTATGTGATTCTTTATATTAAATGAAATTTTAGAAATATTTGCTTAATGTATATTAGGATAGCTTCAATGGCTTGACTTTTGGGGATTTATTTTTTCCTCTTTGTTTATTCAGTCTGCTTGATCGATCTTCACTTCACACGGGTTTATCCCATTTTGATCCTCAACTGTCTGAACTAAATTCTTGCTAGACCCATCTGCTCTACGTGTTGATCTTTGGCCTGCCTCATACTGCTAGTTTACCTGTTTGTATTTTCAATATCTGTTAGGATGTCTCTGAACCAATTGGGAACTTCTCATCAACACTATAGTTTGAATTTACATAGAAGCAAAGCTTATTAATATTCTTGATATATTTCTCAAAGCTGAAACATTGAAAAGGATCACATGTAAAGCTTTGAGTTTGCCACAGGTAATTTGGAAATATCATTTCCAAAAAACTATACTCATTGTGGGACTAAGATGTTAGATTTCAGCGGGGTAGTGATTTATAGGTAAAAGACCAAGTTGGATGCAAAAAGAATGTATTGAGCAGTAAGATGTTAGAAAGTTAGATGGACAGAGATTAGCAGAAGAGAGAAGGAAAACAAAGAAATTAGATGGGAGGGAGATGAAATGTGTGGCAATGCAGATGTATGCCTTGGAAATCTTAGAGTCTTGTAGCTGCCACTGCTGTTTTGAAAGCTTCAAGGAAAATGTGCAAATGAGAAGTGTGTTAGTCAGACAGAGAGTCACTAAAATAAATAATTATCTTTTATCTTCTGGATATATTGTCTAGTCACATAGCTCTATGTTAGAAAAAAAGTTACATCATACTGTTTAAAAAGTATTATTTTAAAAGTTTTATCTAAGAAAGTTGTTTCTACTTGCTTTGTAGTTCATTTTAGAAGAAAATATTTTAAATATGTATATATAACGTTATTTCAAATGCTTTCATAAAATGATAATGATGCTTAGCTATATTAATCCATTATAACATATTACAACTTGATTATAATATAATAATAAAACTACAAGCAATGAAATTGAGTTTTAGTCTGATAGATACCATATACTCAAGAATGATAAACTAGAGTTAACACACTATTTATTGATAACCTAATACATATTAGTAGTATACTTACTGGTAAGCCATTTTTGTTTTTATTTTTTACACAGGAAAGATTTATGTGTTTCTTTGTAGCTAACAATAACAGCTGTAGTGTAGGGGGAAAGAAGAAAGTTCTGCTTGGCCCTCTGCAGGTTTGCTGACAAATCAACCCACACCAAACAGATAAATTAGAGAAAAGGCATACTAATTTATTTAACATGTATACATGAGAGCTTTCAGAATGAGGACACAGAGATACAGGGGAAATAGTCTATTTATTTGCTTAGGTTCAACAAAGTGTGGACAGCTGTGTGGATATATGATTGGATATAAAGTGTATGATCTAATGTTAACAGACAGAGGAGAAGCCCAGCGTGGGCCTGTCTGTTTAGATTCTTTTTGGCCTGTCTATGCGTTTCTCCTTTCTGAGTGTCAGGCAGGACCCTCTCTGGAACTGGGGTCTTATGACCTACAGTCAAAGAAAGTAGGTCAGATAATTTCTTCATGGCCAGTTTTTACACAGAAAGATGGAAGGAAATTGGAGTAATATTTTTAGGTTTTATGGTTATCTTTGGGGAAAAGGAGTTCTGGTTTCAATGGCCTGCCCTAGGGAAGAGGGACTCTAGTTTCTACAGCTCCTCAGGGGCGAATGGGACTGAGAAACAGAAGAACAGGAGAAGGTCAGAGAAAAATGTTGACTTCTGAGGTTGCTTCTGAGTCCTTCATTTTAGGGTATTGTTTTCTGAGCCACAACTCAGCATAGCATGGATTCTCAACAAACTTGCAAATAGCATAAAATTATCTCCTTAAAATAATCTGCTTATTTAATATTATGTAATAGGATAAGATTTAAAAGTCTTAAAATAATTTTGCATTTCTTTGGTTGTTAAAGTATTTTTTTTAGTACTTGTTTTTGAAGTTTCTCATCTAGAATATCAATTACATGAGCTTTAAATTTTCTGGCTTTACTACGAAAAACAAAACAGAACAAAATACCTGATGAGTCAAGAGAGTTAATACAAAGTGAATATATTCTTAGAAATAGATGTGTATTCTGCTTAAATATCTACATAATAATGTCAGTTAGCATAGGATAACTAAAAAAAAGTTATCCTCAAAATCTCCTGGGCTGAGAAAATACAATTTTATTTCTCATTTATGGGAAGCCCAGTACATTTGGTCCTTGTGTGGCTTTTGTACACAACTGTTTGCCAAGCTCTGACTCAGTGAGACCCCACCTTGTATTGTGTCTGCTATTTCTATGGCCATGAAGAGAAGGGAGTGTGATGAAGATTGCTTTTTTGGTGAGCTCTGGGAGTGGCACGCAATTCTGCCATACATATTCCATTAGCCAGAATTATGTCTTATGGTCCCACTCAGAAGCAAAGAGTCTGCAGAATGTGTTTGTGTATATCTAGCAAGCAGAGGAAAACCAAATATTGATAAATCCAATCAATTTCTATCCCAGTAGTAAATCATTATTTTCTTAACTTTTTATAAATGTAAATTATTTTATTTTGATATCTGTGTTCTGTGTACAATTATTTGAAGGTATTATATTACCTAACAAAAAACTTAATGTAAAATAATTCAAGTACAATAATGCACACAGTAAATTTAGACTTAGTATTTAAATTCAGCAAGGCTCATGCTCAATTCTAGATCACTATGTTTAAGATCTAATAGTAAAATAGAGCAGCAATTACAACACAAACTTAAGTATTTTGGCTGGCAGGAAAACATATACCCTATATTTACATGTAAGTTATTATAGTTTAAAAGTGTTTGGGAAAATAGGTTCAAAATAGCTAAAGGTTTTATAATGTAAAAGAATGGAGAATTGAAATAATTATTAAGTTTACTAAAAGACAAAATTGATCTACTTTACTACCTAAATTTACCTTATTTTCTTTCATTTTGATTTATGTTAAATAGTCTAATAAAATATCACACATTTCTTTTTTCTAAACATTCCTTAAAATAATGTACTCTCATTTATGTAATCAGTAAACAGTCTTAATATTGCTGTTCTCATAATTTTTCTCTGATTGCTGCTTATTATTTAATGAAACTTTCAATGTTAGTAAAACATTGCTCCAAATCTTTCACGTAGAGTTATTATTATACTTGTTTTTTCTTCTGCCCATGAAGCCTGTCAAAATGCAAATTGCTTTCTCTGACCAAAAGTACAGCAGGAGCACAGCCTGGCTCCTTTTTACACAAAACCACCAACAGATTTGTTAACAGCTGTTCTTGAGGTCTGTGCACATAATGGAAACTTTAGAACCCTGCAGGGCCCATGGTTTCTTCTGTCTGCAGTGCAGGAGTCATTTAACAGTAGGTGACACTTTTGGCAAAGTATAATTAAAGGGCTTGTTTTAGCAAAATTACACCCTGTGTAACACATAATAAAAGAGAAGGGGGAAGGAAAGGTAACAGGCCTGGGTATACAATTTAGTTTGTAGCAGAGAATGAGCACAGTTGGGAGCTTGACTATTTTTGCTTTGATTCCTGAGGTTATATTAAGAAAAACAAATCACTATGTTTCTACTTTATTCAGGTGACAAGTGGATCAATAAGATAATTAAAAATATCTTTACTTCCTTATTTGGCTAATTGAGACTAGCAAAGATTATAAACTGGAAACCCAAAGTCATTTAATTTGAATGCCAGCATCACCTACCCTAGGTTACTGATAGTTGATTTAAAGGGTAATAAAAGATAATGTAAGTAAATCTGACTTGCATTGTTCTGAATCCATATGCATTGATACAGATTTGTGAGATGTCTGTTTAACAAAGTGGCTTTGGAAAAATGGGCATTCATAGTTGATCATATTTCTTTCAGAACCTTTCTTAAATAGTCTTTCTTTTGTTACCACCAGGCAAAGGCAATTCTCTAGTTTAGAAAACTTGATTTAAAAATACATTAGAAAGTAAAGACAGGAAAGCCATGTTTCATTCCTGACATTTGCATATGCTGTTACTCATTAAAAACATAACATGATAAGTTTGTTTCATAGTCATTGCTTCTACTATTATCTGTTATTCCCCTCTGACATTATTGTGCAGATATTTAAGCAGAATATGCATCTATTTCTGAGAAAATATTTGCTCTGTATTAACTTCCTTAACCCATCAGGGTTTTTTTTTTTTTTTTGGTTTTGGTTTTTGTAGTAAAGTACACCATTAATTATCTTTGCCTACTTCTGAAATGTATATACATAAAACCTTAAGGCATATAACATTTGATTATAGTGTTTTATCATTATGTTAGTGAGATTTATCAATGTTGTCTCATATAATTGTAGTTTATTTTTATTGATATGACATATCCTATAACATGCATATACTATATTATATTTAATATCAATGGACATTTTAGTTATTATAAATCATGATGATATAGTTTTACATGTAATTTTATGGACACATGCAAGCATCTTGTTACATAATACAATATATTATAGAATTACTGCTTTATAAAATGTATGTATGTTTAGCTTTAGTAAATACTGCCAAATTGTCTAAAGGGATTGTTTCAAGTCACACTCTTGCCATCAACATATGAGAGTTCCATATTCTTACCAACAGATCGAAAATTAGTATTTTGTTATATTTTAGTTATTCCAGTAAGTATACAGTGGAATTTCATTGTTGTTGTAACTTTTGTTTGCCCTATAATGAATGAGGTTGAGCAAATTTTCATGTGTCTATGCATTATTTGAATGGTTTTTATTTGAAGCAACTGCCCAAGTCTGTAGCTTATCTTCTTAACAGGTTGTTTATTTTGATATTGTTGATCTGAAACACCTTTTTAAAATTTTTAATATTTGTTATGTATACATATATATGTGTGTGTATATATACAGAAACATTTATATATAATCTTTTCTTGATCTTTTGCCTTTTCAAACCTTTAATAATGTCTTTTAAGATATAAAATTTTAATTAACTTTAAGTTTAATTTGTCAAATTTTTCTTTTCTTTGATTAATTTTTTTGTATCATGTTATAATCAACTGACTATATTTGTGTGAGTGTGCCTCTGTTCTGTTGATCAGTTTATCTCCGTCTGTACCCACACCTCACTGTTTATTCACATTGTAATTACATGAAGATGAAAGCCTTAGTGGTATAAGTCTTCCTGAATCATAATTGTCTTTGTTATTCTTTGAGGGTTTTTCCTTTTTTTCACATTTTCATGTAAGTTAGAGAATCCATGTAGTCATTTTCGTAAAATGAACTACTAGAAATTTGTTTTGAATTACGTTAAAAATATATATCAGTTTTAAAACTTTTTTCATATTAACTCTCATATAGTTTATTCCTAATTAGTTTTTAATTTCTCCCAAAAGAGATTTATGTGCCTTTTGGTTTTTGTTTTGTTTTTGGAGCTCTTATACCACTTTATTTCTAGGTATTTTATGTTTTTATATTTTTGTAACTAGTATTATTCAATATATTTTTCAGTTTGTTGCTAGTATTTCTAATACTTTCAATATATGTGTATTAGTCAGGATTCTTTTAGAGGAGCAGAACTATATATATATATATATATATATATATATATCCTATTATATATTCTATTAGTCCTGTCCCTCTGATAGGATATATATATGGGAGTTTATTAAGTAGTTTTCACTCACATCACACAAGGTCCCACAATACACCATCTGCAAGCTGAGGAGCAAGGAAGCCAGACTGAGTCCCAAAGCTGAAGAATTTAGAGTATGATGTTTGAGGGCAGGAGGCAACCAGCATGGAAGAAAGATGTAGGCTGGGAGGCTAAGCCAGTATAGACTTTTCATGTTTTTCTGCCTGCTTTATATTCACTGGCAGCTGATTAGACAGTGCCCAACCAGATTAAAGGTGGCTGCCTTCCCCAGCCCACTGACTCAAATGTTAATCTCCTTTGGCACCAATCTCTCAGACACACCCAGGATCAATACTTTGCATCCTTCAATACAATCAAGTTGACACTCGGTATTAACCATCACATTGTGTTTTGCCCTCTTTCTCTTTGATCCATTTTTGTAAGTTATTACTTGATTTTATTAAGATTTTCAAAATCTGAATTTTAAAATTTATGGGAATTTCTTCATTTTATGTTTTCTATTTCTTTGATTTTTATTGTTCTAACTTCCACATTAATTATGTTTGTTTACTTTGCTGAATTGATTTTTTTAGCTTCCTTTCTTTTACATTTATTTAATTCTGTAAATTTTCCTAAAAGTACTGCTTTAGTTTTATATCACAATTTTATGCATAACATTTTCATAACTATTTAAAATATTTTCTAATATCCATTATGATTTGTATAACTAAAGTATTAAGAATTTAATTTCTAAGCATTTGGGAAGTTTTATTTATTATTTTTTGTTTTGTTTTGCCTTCTTTTGCATTTTCTTTTAGTTTTTCTTTATACAGCTTTCTTGAGTTTTCATGGACATACAATAAATTGTACAAATTTAAATTATACCATTTGAAAGTTTTGACATATTTATACAACTTTGACCCACCAGCACAATTAAGAAAATGAACATATCAATAATCCAAAAGTATATTTCATTAATTCATATCTTAAGGATTTGACTGACTTTCTGGTCTAATTTTTAAAACAGTCATCTCCATCTGGATTCTTTTCCTTCTTCTTGACTTCCTTTTATGCTCAGTGTTTTCATGTACATTTTTAACTGAGCAAAGTTCATCTATGAGGCATTGCATTCAAACTCATTTTTCCTTGACAGTGGGTGGGTCAGGCTCGTAAATTACTTCTTCACTCTAAAGCATCTGAACTTCTGAACATCGATCTGAGATAACTGGTAGATTGTAGTATTTTGATTTATTTTCTAAAGAGAGGTGCAAAGTTAACCACCTATACAATATTTACATTTTAAATGAACACTTGTTTAAAAATATATATTTTTAATGTTACGGGAGAGAAATTTTCAGCTCTAAAACTACATAGGATTTTATTAAATTTTTCAGAGATTAATGGGATGGTTTATAGGCACATTGTGAAAAATGCATTGTATGTTAACATATTTTAAAACACTTTTTAACTTCTGCCAGCGTTTAACATGGGGCTGGATAATAGATGAGTATGTATGGGAGACTAATAGAGTGAAGGCTGCAGGAGGTGAGATGTGCAGTGTAGCAGGCTTTGTGGCTACACAGACATGGTTCACAACTCACCGAAGTTGTGTCTCAGCATGTTTCTAGATGTGTTCTATAAACTGTAATTGTTTTAAAAATCAGTCCAAGTAAAAACAAATATACAAAAAGCAGACTTTAAAATGACTTTAAGAGAGATCCTCTTTAAGATGATTTTAAGAGATCCCAGCACTTTCGGATGCCAAGGTGGGCAGATCACAAGGTCTAGAGATCAATACCATCCTGGCCAACATGGTAAAACCCTGTCTCTACTAAAAATAAAGAAAAACAATAGCTGAATGTGGTGGTGCCTGTAGTCTCAGCTACTCAGGAGGCTGAGGCAGGGGAATCGCTTGAATCTGGGAGGCAGAGGTTGCAGTAAGCCGAGATCATGCTGCTGGACTCCAGGCTGGCAACAGAGTGAGACTCCACTACAAAAAAAAAAAAAAAAGAAAAAAAAAAAGAAAAGAAGGAAAGAAAGGAAGAAAGGAAGGAAGGAAGGAAAGAAGGAGGGAAGAAAGGAAGGAAGATCCTCATTACACAAATCCCCAAGAGGCTTTCAAGGATTTATTGATCTCATTTCTTATTTATCATGCTTTGAAATAAAAAGCACAGTATATACAGTGTGTGTGTGTGTGTGTGTGTATGTGTGTGTGTGTGCTGTAGATGAGTTTGTATACTTGTGATTCAATCACAAAATATTTTAATTTAAAAGGCTCCAAACAGATTTTAAAAAGTCAAAATACTAATGTGGTCATTTAAAATGAGTTCTAGAGAATATCAGAATAGTTAAATTCTACCTACTGCTATAGAATGGTCAAATTAGGATTATTGGAAAAGCGTTTGGCTTAAGTGTTAGGGTAAAATTGCTAATAAATTATTATTTATTATAATTATTAGACTACTTGGTGTACTGTTTTATCTTTCAAAATATGTGCTAAATATATTGTATATGAAATCTCACTTAATTCTTCCAAATATTCTATGACACAGGTATTTTTTCACATCTTTTTTTCATATGAGAAAGTTGTGTTTCCGATCTGCTAATGGACTCCTTCATGATCACAAGCATATAAATAGAGCAGTTGAGAATTTAATTCACTTCTACATGTCCTACAGGATCGTTTAACTCAGGTAAACTTTTCTTAAGAAAGACTGTTTATTTTTCTCACAGTATAAATGCTTATTTTATGATTATATAGTTTATAACTATAATTTCCATCTTGTTCTTTTGAGAATCCTTAGTTTATACACCATAGTAATATAGGTTTCCAAATATAGAAGTTGAAGTTGTGTTCAAATCACAGGGAAGTCTGTACCTAAGAGGCTGCAAATTATTAGATCAAACCTTCTAGAATATATATATATAATTTTTGGTTAGAATTTATGGGGTTACCCATGTGTTAAGAGTTGATCCTGTATCTAGATTTCATATTAAAGGCGTAGCACTAAGTTTTATTGCAAAAGAGCTGCTTTTCTCTCTGTTTAAATTGTAGGCTTTTATTTTTTTCTTAAGGTGAATATGCAGACTCACACCTCTTTCAGAAATACAATATGTCTAAGTGATAAATCATGGAACATCTCTTTATTTATTATTCTTGTTATTCTTTCTCTTTTCCTCTTCCATTTGGCTGCCCATGATCCAAATGCAATTCTTCTGCTACTAAAGCATATCCATACTTTAAATTATCTAATGTATTGCTTTCAATCTAATCAATATTTGCAAGTCCTCGGTATTGGTACTTGGATTGTTAATTCAGATCACCCCTGCCAATAAACTAATGAAAACATTTTGGCCACTCTGCTCTGCCAGAGAGCAAACTACAAGACTGACCTTGTGTGGAGATTTCTAGAAACTATGACAGGGTAACAGGGAATTGGAGGCCTTCAGATAATATGTTTTACTCAAATAAATATGGAAGGGTCTAATTGAATTAATTGACCATACTTATTAGCATTTAAAAATTATTGGAAATGCTAGAGCTTTAAGATACAGTTTTTCCATAGGAAATTCAATGCTTTACATGGTTACTGTCAATTATTTCCATGATGCATCTTTTATCTGCCATAGGTATAATTTTTCCTAGCTCACAATTCCATCCCTCCCCCTTTAAATAGGAATTTTGGAAGACAGTGGATTGGAGAAAGATATAAGAACTTGTGAGTTATAACTGAATTACTGGTCATAACTTCCTTTTGGATTTGGGTTGATCAGTTCCTTTAGGAAAGCAGATTCTGAAACTGAGATTGGAAATCAGAAAGTGTATTAGAGTGTGTTTTGGGGTAAGGGTAGCGAGGCGGAAATGCCCATGTGAGAAAGGGGAGAGGGAGGAGCTAGGCAGTAGCAGCAGAGGCTTCCCTCACTCATTGAGAGCTCCTGAGCTGTAGCACCCATCAGATTTGTCATTTGTGACACAAAGGAGCCTAGACCTATTGAAACTTTCATATAAGCAGTCTTAGGATGCAGGCTGTCCTGGGATGGGGTAGACTTGTCACCTTGAATAAGACAGATTTCTTTGGCTACAGAAATTTTCTGAATAAAGGAGAATCTGAACAGCCTAGTATCTACCACATTTTTAAAGGGCATATTTGAAAGCAATAAACCTAAATATATCAATATATGTTTTATTCTGAAAGGAACTTTTCTTACTTTTGAAAATCAAACTTCTTTCACAGTTTTCTCTAAGTTTTAGTATTCGTTACTTACTCTCAAAACACAAGAAAGAGGTCTTGTATTAGTTTGTTTTCATGCTGCTAATAAAGACATACCAGAGACTGGGCAATTTACCAAAGGAAGAGGTTAATTGGACTTATAGTTCCATGTGGCTGGGGAGGCCTCACAATCATGGCAGAAGGTAAAAGGCAAAGAGGAGCAAGTCACAGCTTACGTGGCAAAAAAAGCTTATGCAGAAAAACTCTCGTTTTTAAAACCATCAGATCTCATGAGACTCATTCACTATCATGAGAACAGCCTAGGAAAGACCTGCTGCCATAATTCAATCGCCTCCCACTGGGTTCCTCCCCACGACACACAGAAATTGTGGGTGTTACAATTCAAGATGAGATTTGGGTGGGGACACAGCCAAACCATATCAGGTTTCTTATTTCTAATATACGTCTGTATGTTTTTAATCAAATGGGGGATAGACAAATGCAAAGAAAATGAAGTGCTGTATAAATACAAAATCTAGTAATGTAAAACTAAGCTAATAAGAACTCCAGTGCTACACTTAATAAACTTAAATAGTGCTAGAATTTATTAAACCTTTCAATGTAACCAGAAATAATAAAATAATAAACATAAATCATCTGAACATTTTGGGGAGCTTTCTCCCCAGCGCTTCTTGATCTTTTTACTCACATCTAGTTGAAAAGGAATATAATTGATGTACTTTTATCAACAGGAATTATGTTCAACCATATTATTTAAAATAGGCATTCACTTTTTTTAACTATTAAACTCACCTGAAATTTTTACTAAAAATTTAGGCAAAGATGTATTACCAAGCCACAAATGAATTTTTTAAGAGCATGTGTTCATTCCTCCCCATCTGGAACAAATCTAGATCCATGATTTTCAATTCCATGGTGTGTTCAGAAAGAGCTTGAAATGAATACTATTCAGAGCAGTGATTACTTTCAGAAAATTTTCAGAAGTAGCTTTCAGTAACTGCTAGCATTTTTCAAATGCTATGTTTCAGCAGACTGTGCTGTGTACTTAGTATGTCTTATCTCATTTAGTTTGCACTATAGGACACAAAAGTAATGCTATTAAACCTGTTTCTCAGAACCCATTTCTTCAAATGATTCTGTGATATTATGTTAGATGTAAATATCCACTTCAGAGAACAAGTACACTAAAGATATATCTCCAAGATGACTTATCATCAGTATTTAGCATTGCGTAAACTAAATGCACAAAGGCAAACAAAAGCTAAACAACAAAGTTAGGAAGTTTGACTGCATGTAAGTTAGGAAACACAGTATATAGGTAATCCAGTATAAATTGAATTATTCTTCTTGGGTAGATCTAAACATCCCCAATTATTCTTCATTGCAATTATATCAGTTTGCCAGGGCTACCATATAAACTTTCACAGATGGAGTGGCTTGAACAACAGAAGTTTATTTCTTCACAGTTCTGGAGGCTGGAGTTTTCAGATCAAGGTGCTGGCAGGTTTGTTTTCTCTAAGGATTCTTCTTTGACTTACAGATTGCTGCCTTCTTACTGTGTCCTCACATGGCCTTTTCTTTGTGCTTGTGCATCTGTGATGTCTCTTCCTTTTCTTATAAGTACATCCCTCAGTGCTGTTGAATTACGGCTCCATCCCTATAACCTCATTTAACCTTAATTACCTCTTTAAAGGCCCTATCCTCAAAGACAGTCACATTGGGGGTTAGAGCTTCCACATAAGAATTTGGAGGAAGATACAATTCAGTCCTTAACACCAACTCACCCAGCAACCTAAGAACTATCCACTAAAACCACCTACAGATTATGTCAAGCTGAGACTTAGGAGGCATGAAGACAGGGCTGATAGGTATTTGCAGGACAGAAGAGGAAACCAAATCACAAAACCTATCTCCAGATGAGAAATATGAGACTCAGAGAGTTTAATGAAGCTGACCAAAACTAGAAGGATGTTATATACCAGGGTACTCAGAGAAAATTATCTGGTTAAAAAAAAAGTCAGTAAAGAACCTAGGTGAGGGACTGCATGTTTGGGTCCCTTCCACAAACACTCCCTTTGTGGAAGCCATCTTTCTCTCTCCTGGATTTTCCTTCTGTAGTCCCCTTCCACACTCTCTCATGGAAGCCTGTCTTCTCCATCTAAGCTCCATCTCTCTCTATTCCCTAACACTCTTGTGGAAGCTGCTATTTTTAGCCAGCATTTTGTTTATTGAATTATTTTTCAGCATTTGAAAAGTAAAAAAGTTTAATCTTTATATTAAAATAGACTAATCATAAACAATTGATAAATCACAATACCTTTTCAACTAATCAACAATACAATATAGTATGAGACAAAAAAAATTAATATAATGTTGAAATACATTATGGTGATAATTATTTTTGTAGTCTTATTAAAATTTCTTTTTTTAGGTTTCTTAGGCTTCTGTATATTAATTACCTTTTTATTTTCAGAAAATATGTAACCCTGATTATTTCAATTGATTAAATGTACACCCAATTTGGAGGGTTTAAAAGATTATAAACAGATCACAATACCTTATTTTAAATATATTCTTATTTCATTCCAGTTTATTGACTTCCAGACATTTTAGGTTTATTTCTTAGTCAGCTGAGGACTTTCATGCCTTAAGTAGTCACACATTTTTTTAAATTTCATATTGAAAAGGTTTATAACATTTCTTCACATTTATCCAACATTTAGAAATATTTTCAAATGCTTTGATCCTTTTTATTTTTTTTCTGATGTGGGTTAATTTATAAATTTGATTGAAACAAAAAAAATGTATGGCTAAAATTTAATTATAAGCCACAATCTTCTTGTGCTATTCCAGCCCTAACCTTAAATTTTGCCACATTTTTCTGGTTCTTAAATGATAGCCATCAGCCATCTTTATGAAATCTGATTTTATTGGATGTTTTGTTTACTGCTTTCTTTTCATTTACTCTTATTACATAGTAAATATTCACTTTTAAAACAATTGAATTTATAACAATGGAATTCCATATATGCCTTCTATTTTTTTTTTAATTGCATTTTAGGTTTTAGGGTACATGTGCAGAACATGCAAGATTGTTGCATAGGTACACACAGGGCAGTGTGATTTGCTGCCTTCCTCCCTATCACCTATATCTGGCATTTCTCCCCATGCCCTCTCTCTTCAACTCCCCACCCCTTGCTGTCCCTCACCTGTTTTCCCCCAACAGACCCCAGTGTGTGATGCTCCGCTCCCTGTGTCCACGTGTTCTCATTGTTCAACAGCTGCCTATGAGTGAGAACATGCAATGTTTGATTTTCTGTTCTTGTGTCAGTTTGCTGAGAATGATGGTTTCCAGGTTCATCCATGTCTCTACAAAGGACACAAACTCATAATTTTTTATGGCTGCATAGTATTCCATGGTGTATATGTGCCACATTTTCCCTGTCCAGTCTATCATCGATGGGCATTTGGGTTGGTTCCAAGTCTTTGCTATTGTAAACAGTGCTGCAATGAACAGTCATGTGCATGTGTCCTTTTAGTAGAACAATTCATAATCCTTCTATTTTTAATGAGAAAGCATTCACAGTAGAAATGCTTTTTATAGTGTTAAAATGAAAACCTACATTAAATTTATGATATGAGAGACCACAATGAATGCCCCTTTTATTAATTAAGATGAATCCTAAGGTTAAGGAAACAAAGTTTCCTCCGTGTTGATTGTTCATGGCCCAGCTAGCATGGCAAATCTTTAAATTCCAGAAAAAAAACACACTTGTTAAACTCCCTAACAGTAGAAATCATCAGGTAAGTTATCAGAACTCTGATTTACAACCCAAGAATTACAACTCTGATTGGACAGAGAATCGGCCTTACATTCTTTTCTAATGAGCTACTGCAGACTTCAAGGCAGTTTCAGCCAGCTTACAGAGGCCAAGCACAAACTTTGTGTCCTATAGTTAACCTTTTGACTAAAAGAGCTAAATTCCACTTCATTTTAATGCTAAAACCCCTCCCTAAATTGAACATGGGATGTATGTTACATATATTACCCATTGTGCACGTGCTCAGCTCCTCTTATAAATGCGTATTTTTTTTCCCCAAACCTGCTGAATATGTAAGACTTTATTGTATAATACAGACCCTGTGAGGCATAAAATACAACCTGTCTTTCCCTCTTTGAAGAGAACACCTTTGGTACACCTTTGACTGGAGACCAAGCCTCCCAGCTTGCAAAGATAACACTAATGAAGCTCTCCTTTCTACTATCTAGCCATTCTGGTTGTCTTTTGGGTGACAAAATTAACAGAATTTAATTGTACAAAGAATAATTCATCAATGGGACAGCCTCCTCCTCAACCAGCATAGGTTCAGAGCAACTCTGGCACTGCTGCATGGTCAGAGAGGGTTTATGGACAGAAAAGGAAAATGAGGTTCAGAAAACTGAAGCGACATACAGCTGGATTGATTATAGCTCAGTGTTTGACTTATACGAACACAATTTGAACAGCTGGCTGCCTGTGACAGCCTGAGGCTTAGTAATTGGTAAAAGAGTAGGTTACAGTATGTTTACACATCGAGTTAGATTACGGTTCACTATGCACAGAGAAACCTTTAGGCTGAACTTAAAATATGTAAGGAAGCAAGGTTAGGCTAAAATCAATTTAATAACAGATATAGGAATTCTACTTACAGAATATCATTGAGAGTCACAATTCAGTTAAATATCGCTCATGAAGTTACACTAAAACCTTTGAATTTTACTAACTCAGGAATATTGTTTTATTAAATGATCTTCAGAATTAACTTCCAAAGGAGTTTTGTTTTTAAATATCCCCTAAAAAATGTTGAACAAAAAACCTTAAAGAAGATAAATTAATCTTGTTTTATAAAAACTCATTACCCTCTTTATATTTCTTCTCCAAAACCTAAATCATTCAAATTCTTTCCTATACATTCCTAATCTATTATAGCCCTCGCTAGGTAAACACACACACACATGCACACACACATGTACATATGTGCCTGTATGCATATGCATATATTTCAAAGCATTTTATGTTGGCTACAAATTCAGTAATCATTTCTACTAGCTGCTATGTATGAATGACAAACTAATGTTTAGTTTTAATGTATCCCTTAATTCCTTCCATATATATATATATGTTATAGCAAATGCGTAAAAACCAAAAGATGTGCAATATCTTTGCACTAAAAACAAAATACTATTAATATAAAGTTCAAAATACTTGAAAGAACACACCATGATTATGAATTACAAAAGTTTATAAAAATGTCAATTTTCCAAAAATTTATAAACATATATATATGTTTATATTATATATTGTGTGCATATATATATATGTATATAATTGTGTATTGGCCAGGCCCAGTGGCTCACACCTGTAACCTGGTGCTTTGGGAGGCTGAGATCAGTGGATCACTTGAGGTCAGGAGTTTGAGACCAGCCTGGCCAACATGGTGAAACCCCATCTCTTAAAAATTACAAAAATTATCCAGGCATGGTGGCACAGACCTGTAATTTCAGATACTTAGAAGCCTGGAGGTAGAATAATTGGTTGAACTCAGGAGGCAGAGGTTGCAGTGAACTGAGATGGTACTACAGCACTCCAGCCTGTGTGACAGAATGAGACTCCATCTCAAAATAATAATAGTAATAATAATAAATTGTGTATAGTTATTCAAATAATAGTTTTTTTCTGAAATTGACAAGGTGATTCTAAAATTTGTACAGAAATGCATAAAACAAAGAATAGCCAAAGCAATCTTAAAAAAGAGAAAAACAAACCGACTGGATAATTAAAATGGTATAGTATTAGCCCTGTGGTAGACAGAATAATTCAAAGAACAGAATAGAAAGTCCAGAAAAAGACCCACACATATAGTAACCTGATTTATGATAAAGTGACAGTACATATTTGACACAGTAAAGATACTTCTTTCAATAAAATGTGCTGGATTATTTGGATTAACTGCATCTGTGAATCTGTAAAGGCAAGAGAAGGACAGGGCACCCACATGCTATATACTGTTTTCTGTGACAGCGAAAGAGCTCATTTCAGTGATGCTGGAGATGAAGGGGAAGAGGTAGTTGGGGGCGGAAGCAAGACGAGTCTTTAAGGTTAACAAAGCGTTTTGTTTTCCTCGAGTTTTCTGAAATATATTAGAGTTCATAACAATTTTATTTCTGATGTAAAATAATTTATTGTAAGTAAGATGCCTAGCTCTATTCATTCTTGTCAAGGTGATCATATCACTGATGGAAAATCTGAAGTGGTCCCTTTTAGTTAATTTTCTTTATTTTGGAAAGAAAGATATACAAAAATCATAGCTTCTCTCTATGGAAATATCCTGGGAATGTCATAAGACCTCATGTTCTCTTCTTCTCCAAGGATCTGACCCCATCTCTGACATCAATACTGAGTGTTGTTCTCAGTTTCCATATTCTCAGGAAACATTTTATATGATCCACATGTAACATCTGGAATTTCGAGATTTTTTTTCTTGTCAACTTCAACATATTATTATAAAATTTAAATCTCCTCCTAAAATTGAAATTAGGACAGTAAGGAACAAATATCATCTAAAAAACATTATTAATGGATCAGATTCATAGGTTTGACAGGCTTCTACTATCAATATGAATGGGGATAAAATAACAAAGTTAACTTGACTTAGAATGCCAAGTAGTGGATAATTTGTACTAAATATAGATTTTATGATGGCTAGTAAGAAACAGTCACTGGAAATGCTAAAATTTTTTAATGCCTCATAATACCATGTATTAACAAGGATGTGAAATAACTGGAATTCTCTGATGGAGAATCTTCCTGGTGGGAGCAACATATGATAAAGTTATTCAGAAAAAAATCACATGAACATTGTCTATGAAAACTGGGTATACGCATCCCCTATATCTCAACAATGGAATGTGTACTTTTATTGCCCAAAATACATTACCAAAATGACCACTTCTGCATTATTTGTAATGGCCAAACACTAGAACCACCTAAACATTTATCAATAGGTGAATGAATAAAGAAAATTTTACAGGTTTAAATGATGAAATAATTGTAGAATTTAATTTAAGCAGAGGAGAAAATATGCAAAACTAATATATGATTTTAGAGGTAGGATAATGGTTCCACTTGTATTATGAGCAGTGACTAATAGCAAGAGAGCATGAAGGAGCCCTCTGGATTTCTAGTAATAGTGTCTCTTGAGCAGGGTGTTAATTATACAGGTATATTCTGTTTATGAAAATTCACCAGACTGCACAGTTAAGCTAGGCACATCTTTGTATGTATATATGCAAACCTTAATAAAAATAAAAATAAAAATATTATATTATACATCTTTTATTTTCTATAAAATATCTGAGACCAAAGATTGGTTTTAGAAGAGTATGATTCACACCTATATTTTTTTAAATCTCACTTTCTCTTATTTATTTCAAACGCTAAAAAATTATATATATTTATGATATGCAACGTGTTTGGAGATATATATATATATATATATATATATATATATACACACATTGTAGAATGGTTAATTCAAGCAAATTACCATATGCATTACTTTCCATACTTACTTTCTTTGTAGTGAAAATACTCAAAATCTATTTTCTTAGCAATTTTCAAGTATACAATAAATTGTTACTACTATATACTCCATGTTGCAAATGGCTCACACTCATTTTTTTTTTCAAAGTAAATGCAGTACATAATTAATTGAGAAGTTTTGGTTTAGTCTGGGTTTTTATTCATCTTTCATTAGTCTCATAAAAATTAAATTACAATAAAAATTAAATAAAATTAAATTACATATGTCTTCTATATCCAATATAGCAAGGGACCAGACTTCTCACAAATTTTTATGTTGAAAGTCAAAACTGCGGTATCAACAGGCATTTCAAAATTCACTAACAGTTTTACACTAATAAAGAAAGCAATTTCAAGTGTATCAAGCTATCAAGATAAACCTTGAAATATGAAGAAGAATGCTTACATGTTTCTACCATCTTGCTTTTAAATTTAAGTTTCTGCTCTTCCTCCTGCTGTTTAAGGTGAGAAAAATAAAGCAGGTATGACTTACTAAGTTTAATTTGTTAGTAAATGGTTAAACTAGGACTTGAACATAGTTTCCTCTTATATCACATGGACAGCATAGCTCTTCTCCCTCATAATCACATGTTCTTAACGTAACACTTAGATGTATTTTCCCTTAACTAAATAATTTGAGCACATCAAAATAGAGGACAATTAATATTTGATAATATCATGTATTACATACTTCAAGCTCTGGTTCTTTGTAATAATAGCAACAAAACTAAGCTCTCTAGATTACTCAAAGCCATACAAATATTCTTATGCATTAATTCAATTAAGTAAAGATGGCACAAAACATCTAGAACCTAAAAGAAATCAAAATGTGCCTTAAAATACATCTACTGGTAGGTGCATTGACTATAAAAAAAAGTAGAATGAAAACTAAATATAAACTATTGCAATGATTCTTTCAACTTTAAGGGCAGAGATAGGAAAAACACATTACATGTTTACACACAGTAATTTCTCACAAATAAATATTATTTGGTATATTTCTGGTTTAAAACATAATGTTACAGAATACAGGAAGACATGCATCAAAGGATACACATCCTAATTTTAGTGTTAACATTGTGCAATATTTTAGATATCTAAGCCAAAAAAGATTGCTATATTAAAATGGAGGAGACTGTGTATGAATGTATACATGTTTATATTTGCTAATAGATTATCTGAAATATCAATATATTTTCCTTGATGGTTATAATTTCTGCATATTTCTTAAAGAGACTAAACTAAGAGACAACAGAAGCAATAGTAATTTTAATAACTTTTAGAAATGTGTTTCTGATAGATTTTATGAGGTAAATACAAGTTTTATGGAGTACTTACTTTGACAACACTTTTCAGGGTTTTCCTTGCTTGTAATACACAATTAATTTAGAATTCGAGCAACATACTGCCCTTGTCTATACAGCATGTGTTGTTGATGGTTCTTGGCTGGTTTTGCTGAATAAGTTTATAAAGTCATTGCAGTATATTTTCATCACCAAAAAAAGAAAAATAATAATGCTTGTTGTGTTATTTTAAGGACATCATTTTAAAGTTAGTCTCATTCCTAATAGAAAACTCTGCAACGCAATAGCAGTAGCATTGAACTAAGGTTAAAAATAAGGTGAAAAATATCAAGACGATTCTGTGAAGCTTTTAAAAACATGAAAAATATATTATTGGAAATAGCTTTATAAAAGTTTACTCTGTGGGGAAATGACCATATGGGAAGATAAAGAGATACAGTTAATAAATATCATAACTTATGTGATATAGTAGTTAGATGCTATTTGCAAAAATCAGGGATATATCACCTTTTAACTGAAGTCAAACATCAAAATTTAAAGTCAACACAAGTTAAAACTAGATTATTATTATACATGTACTGAAAAGGGTAAAGATACAAAGGATTGTCTTTCCTACTGACTATCATAAAAAGAAATTTTTGAATTCTGTTCTCTCTCTACTAGTAAATGAGTTATATTTTGTATTGATTGGTAAAATGGTTTTAGCCTAAGAAGGGAAGACAAGTCTAGGCAAGTTAATCAGCATTTCAAAGTACATCAAGGCCATGCACAATGGAGTACTAATAGTTGTCCTATTTAACTTATAAGAGTTGGATGTAAAGGAATAGTCATAAAATCAGTTGGGAATCTACATACGAAAGTGCTTGCAATAATGTACTATAAAAGATAGGAGTAGTAGGATAAGAAATGAATGACTCAGGCCTTGAAAATGTATATTATCCTAGGTTTTTAAAAAAATCAACTTTATTCAAGAATAATTTTTCTGCAATAAACCTCACAAATTTAAGTGACACTATTCAAATTAAAATATAGAATATTTATATCTTCATACTTGTCATCCTCACCCTCACCTTCACACAAAGCTATCAGTGATCCAATTATATCACCCTGTTTGTTTTGCCTGCTCAAAAACTTTATATAAATAAAACCATATAGTGCAAATTCATTTATAGCTAGTTTATTTCACTCAACATAATGATGGTGAGATTCACCCATGTTGTTGCACTATTAGAAATTTGTTATCTCTGAGTTGATTTCCAGGGTATAAATGTAGCCATTTTTTAAATTCATTTCCTTGTTGAAGGATATTTGCATTGTTTCTAGGTTTTTTGATTATTATAAATAAAACTTCCATAAACATTGACATAGAAATCTGTCTGTAGACATATGTTTTCATTGCTCTTGGGTAAATACTTAGGAATAAAATTACTATGTCACCTACCTGGTATTTACTCACGAGAACTGAAAACATATGTCCACAAAAAACATTTTCATGCTAATGTTCAGAGCAGCTACATTATTTATTTCATTTCATTTTATTTTTAAATAGTGTACTTTGAACCAGAGGATGAGATTGAATATGAATGGATGGGGCAGGTATTCTCTTTACTTGTTAGGGAATCAACAATTCCATAGTCAAACGTCCTGTAAACTAGCTAGTCCTGGGGAGAGTAATGAGACTGGTATGACAGAGAGGAGGATACATACTGGTCTCTGGGGTTGTCAAGGCTCTGAGGAAAAGCTGGAGTGTGTCTAGAGTGGAGGTAGAAGAAGAAATGATGCATTGTTGTGATTGTATTGATGTGGAGGTAGACTAGGTGGAGTCAGCCACAAGATCAGTCTCTACTTTTCCTAGAGTGGCAGCAGCAATGGCAGCGGCAGCTCAGTTATCAACTTTGACTCCTAAGGCACAAGCGGCAGCACAGTGTTGATGAGCAGAGGACAGATCTGCCCAGTCAGTAGTCATGCCTCAAGGGGGTGGCAAACCGCAAATAGTGCTGGCATAAAGGAATCTTTTCAGATCTCTGTATCTCAATAAAGCACAGAAATAACTGGAGAAATGACTCTTTGTGTAGGGAATTAATATCTGGTGAGTAGGCCTTGGAGGCTATAATCTAATTATGTGGATATAAAAACTACATCTGTTTTCATTTGTTGTCACTGATAGAAGATGACAGTGGAAATGGAATTGATTTTTGTTGATTCAAGTAATTCATATGTTTAGGATTTATAATACAGGGGCTTACAAACATTAGCATAAAACATAGCAGTGCAGGATATATTCTTACTGAATAATTCTACTAGATTCTTTAAGTTTTGGAAACTCTCAGAAATTAGTGTTAAAAGTTTGTTGAAATATTTCTACGATACAGGCTTGTATAGTTATATGAGGCTGTGCCCACTAGTTTCAAAGATTATTTTCTTATCTCTATGTACTCTATTATACTAATAAAAATGTTGAGATTTCCCACTAGTTTCTGGGACTAATGTTTTTTTCTGAAACGGTCTACAATTTTTCTCTTGTTTTTCTGGGTCCTAAGGCATTTTTCAGCATTTCTCAGTTCAGAATTCCAGTTATAATGGTGCTTATTATTTTAGTAGAATTGAAGTCAAAGCATTGTAAGACAGGCATTACAGTTGTACATTTTGAGTAGGTCTTAACTATGCTATTACACCCACAAGGTAACTGAGAATAAGAAATCCATTCCTGGGCGTGTCAGAACTGGCATGCTAAATTACAGTTGTAGAATGTAAAAAGAACATGGTTCTATCCTTTTTTCTTTAAGCAGGTATAATTTAATTTTAATTTTGGCTTTTTCTCTGTCATATAAAGATCACCATGCTTTAGAATGGTAGTGTCTTCTCTGTAATTATAACTAGTACATTTGAAATCACAAAACTATAACAAAAAGCATCTCTCTAAATGCCTCTGTAGAGTATAGGTTATATTACTGGCAATGCAGGCTTACCTCCCACTCTTTAACATTGTGCCATGAGTAGCTAAAAATGGTCCTGTAATATATGGCTGCTGTAATAACATGTACACACAGGTTTTATGCTCAGGTTTGAGAACTGACCAGAAATCTTTGCTCAAAGCAAAACATCTTCTTCCTAATTTCTGTTTGCCAGGTGCAAATGCCAGTAGCTCTTATCAAGGTCCACCTCTGTACTACGTTTGAAATAAGCTTAAAATTTCCTCTTCCACTCATGCTATATGAAGTCCATGAATGTCAGTCAAGTACTGATATTTTTTCTTATTATCACACAATAATAAGACAAACAGTCTTTATGCTATGATCTTCTTTAACCTCTTACTAGGCATCATAAAATCATTATTTTGTAGAAATTATTAACTACTGGCATTCTAAGTAAGAAAAGTTTGGTTTTATATCCCTGTTCTATTGAAAGTAGATCCATGTCAAACATATAAATCTGATTCATAATAGTATTTCTTAGATAATATTTGTTCTTCTGTCCTAATTTCAGTTTTATGAGGAAATTTAAATTTTATAATATGTTAAAGTTAAAGGAAAAGGATTCTCAGAGTTCCAGATGTTACACATGGTTCATATAGAATGTATCCAGGGTATACGGAAACTGAGAACAACATTCATTATTGATGTCAGAGGCATGGTCAGTTCCTTGGAGAAGAAGAGAACATGAGGCCTTATCACACTCCCATGATTTTCCCATAGAGAGCAGCTATGATTTTTGTGTATCTTTCTTTCCAAAATAAAGAAAATTAACTAGAAGACAGAGACCACTTCAGATTTCCCATCAGTATTAAGATTACCTTGATAAGAATTAATAAGGCCAGGAATCTTGCTTACAATAAATTATTTTACATCAGAAATAAAATTGTTATGAACTCTAACGTACTTTTGAAAACTTGAAGAAAACAAAAAGCCTTGTTAACCTGAAAGTGATATTCATGACTCATTATTGTTCTAACCCAATTTAAGTCTTCCCTTTCATCTCCAGCATTTTTGAAATGAGTTGTTTTGTCATCACAGCCCACAGTACACAACATATGAGTGCCCTGTCCCTCTCATGCCTCCACAGATTCATAGATGCAGTTACATTGCCCTGGAAGGTTCTTTCTAGCCCCATCCTTCTCACATATCCTCAGTCCTAGCATGGCTTCTCTGAAGCTCCCTTCACACAGAGTAAGTGTGCTCCTTCCCTCTGGTTTTCTTCTTCCCTGCAACCCCGATATAACTAGGTAAAGGTTTACCATAGCACTTCTCATCTTGTATGATAACTATTCATTGGGCTGTCCCTCATAGCAAGCTGAAAGAAACTTCGATGCAAAAGTGAATCTGATTTGGATATGAATCTGCAATACATCTCACGTTCCTGACACCTAGCAGATAATCAGTAAGCATTTATCGAATAAATGGGAATTATACCACCAAAGCTGCATAGGCTATGGTTATAGACATAGAAAAAATTTTCAAAAACTGAGACTGTCTTCAGGCATAACAGTTCAAATTTATGCTATTATATCAATATTGGATCAATCTAAAGAACTGTCTGGTGTGTGATTCAAAATGTTACTAAGCTATGCATTATTAATTTAATACTAGATACGAAATCATATCACATGAAGGGAGTGATATGATTTGATCTGTGAATATGAAACATTACTTACCAATATTGTGAAGGAAAGATAAATGAAGAGATTATACACTTTACAATGGCATTACACTATCTCAAATCCACATATCATAGAATTTGTCTCACTCAATTCTTTTCCTTTTCCTGATGACACACAAGAGGAGCTTAGTAATACTTTGAGGATATTTGTTCCTTTAGGGACCAAATGAAATGTTCTGATTTTAACTTATTTTAATGGACCTTCAAATGTGAATCATAATATCTGACAATTTATATTTTAAGGCAATGAATTCCACATATAAGTTTTAAAATAAGACTAGAATATTTTACAAGTACTAGAGAAGGAATAATATCAAATGAAACCAACATCTTTAAACTTACTGTCTTTTTCTCAGAAAGCAGTAGATCTTTATATATGCTAAGATTTCATTTGAAAGTATTTTAGTACAATTTAATTAACTGTTATGAAACAAAAAAGCATGATTTTCAAAAGTAAGTGTGAGAACATTGTTGTGGTGTTTTATTCATTCATAAAATATTTACAGATAAATAAAGATATACCTTTACGTGTGGCTGAGAAATTAATACTCAGGTCAGAATATAGATGGGAAAATATAGACCAAAAATATTATTAAGGATAACATAAAGTATTTGAAGTATTTGAAAATAAATCAATAAATCTCCCTCTATATATTTAAAACAAAGATCTATAAAAGGAAGCTTCAATAGAAATTTGGAAAATTCTTCAATTTTCTTCAAAATCAATGGATTTACATTTGCTTTTCAATAAGTTCAAATTTCCTTTGCTTGTATGAGGGACACCAGCACAAGGCACAGGGATTTCTTAGCCAAGTGGTGGCCATCCCAATGCCTCTGACCTCTGCTGACCTCTGCCCACCGTGGTTTGGAACTAAATCATTATTCTCTCCTTGCTCTACAGAAGGAGATAGACAGCTGCAGGGGTGCCCATGCTGGCCAAACAGGAAGTGGGCTAGATCCCATGACCTCACCCCACTCCCCAACACGGGACAATTCATATAGACATGTACAGTACATGTATTTTATACAGTGACTCCCTCTCCTTCTGCAGACCCCACGTGCCCAAAGCTGTTGGGACTTCCCACGACTTTGCTCCACAGATCCAGCTAGACCTGACCTGTGCCTCACCTCCTAACACTCAGTCTCTGGCCGATCTCCAGGCTTTGTCTTCTTCTGGTCAGTTCTTTTGGTTGTATTTTTCATTGGTTTTTTTTTATTTTCTAAATTAAAAAATAATAGACGTGGAGAAAAAAAAATATATGTATATAATGATAGAAAATAGTGATATGCAGCCAACAAACATATGAAAAAAAGCTCATCATCACCAGTCACTAGAGAAATGCAAATCAAAACCACATTAAGATACCATCTCACTGCAGTTAGAACAGTGATCATTAAGAAGTCAGAAAAAAAACAGATGCAAGGAGGATGTGGGGAAATGGGAATGCTTTTACACTGCTGGTGGGAGTATAAATTAGTTCAACCATTGCGGAAGACGGTGTGGTGATTCCTCTAGGATCTAGAACCAGAAAAATCATTTGACCCAGCAATCCCATTACTGGGTATATACCCAAAGGATTATAAATCATTCTACTATAAAGACACATGAACATGTATGTTTATTGTGGCACTGATCACAATAGCGAAGACTTGGAACCAACCCAAATGACGATCAAAGATAGACTGGATAAAGAAAATGTGCCACATATAGACCATGGAATACTATGCAGCCATAAAAAAGGATGAGTTCGTGTTCTTTGCAGGGACATAGATGAAGCTGGAAAGTGTCATTCTCAGCAAAGTCACAGAAGAACAGAAAACCAAACACCACATGTTCTCACTCAAAAACGGGAGTTGAACAATGAAAACACATGGACACAGGGAGGGGAACAGCACACACTGGGGCCTGTTGGGGGGTGGGGGGCTAGGGGAGGGACAGTGTTAGTGGAAATACCTAATGTTGGTGACCGGTTGATGGAGGGCAACAAACCACCATGGCACATGGATACCTATGTAACAAGCCTGCATGTTCTGTGCATGTACCCAAGAACTTAAAGTAGAATATATTAAAAAAAAGAAAATAGTAATAGTGTAGTGATAGCATATAGTGATAGAAAAATTAGAATAAATAAGGTATTTAATTAAACCAATGTTTTGTTGTTGAAAAACTTGGAGAAATCCTTGGAATTCTTATATACAACTAATTAAAACCAATCAATGAATAGCTAAATGAAATTAAACCAAGATGATTATCCCCTCTCAAATAGGATGAGCTATCTTAAAAATGAAGGAGACAGTGATAATAAAGGAATGGCTTTTTGTCAAACGTAGAAAAGCCAACTGAATGAGATGATACAGAGCACTCTGTTTTGCCTGAGTTATGTCCAATCTGAAATCTGAGATAAAGAGAAATCCCAATAGTAGTAAAAAAGCATTCAGAATATAGGCATGATACATTATAGGAAAATCTTAGACCTAAGATCAAAGACAAAATATTTTCTAAAATGCAAAGCACAAGGGAAATGAGCATTACCAAAATAGGCATATCACTGTGTCATGACTAAGCCCTGAGACATGAAGGACAGGAGATAAAAGCAGTTACAGAAGTCTTGGTGACTGTAAAAGTTACATCCTACTGGGACTTCCCTTTTCAACTCTGCACACAACAAAAGAAGAAATCTTGTCTGCGACAGACTCCTCAGAGAGACTAAGAATGCTCAAAAAGTTTGGACTTTTCCTCAGGCATTACTACGGCAAGAAGGCATGAAAAACATATATATGTGTATAGATACATGATAGGGATAAATCAGTCTCTCTCTCTCTCTCTCTCTCTCTCTCTCACACACACACACACACACACACACACACACACACACTCTCCTGGAAATTGGGAACTAAATAGATCTACTATTGAAACAAACTTTAAAGACAGAAATTTCCCCCCCAAATCAAGAATAAAATCATTTTACCCATGGAGAAACAAAGTGTTAGCATTTGAAATAAGTACACTATAAATATTTTTCACATGAATAGCTACAGTACTAGGAGTTATGTCTAACATGAATATACAGAACTTTCCCTTGTCCACCACTAAAACCTCTCTTCAGTATAATAGAACAAACAGTTGTTTCCTTGATTTTTGTGGTTTTACATCTCTCTTTTCTGTTTATTTCTGGAAAATTAACTTCAGTGCCAGTCCAGCCCTTATTTTGTTTATATAGTTTGTATGGACAAAATTTATATATAAATTTTGTCCATACAAAATACCAGATTCCCAGTTTCTAATTGCCAGTGTTCTGTGGTATTACAAAAGCAGCATTTTGAGTCTTGGACTTTTGGTTCATAACTCTTCTGAAACTATTCTAGCCAAAGATACTTACAACATCTTTGTCACGAAAGAAAAGGACACAATTTTTACCAAATTTTGACTTTTTAAAGCATATTGCCTTGTGTCTATTTACTGTC
Source organism: Cacajao melanocephalus (assembly GCA_963573385.1). Taxonomy (NCBI): domain Eukaryota; kingdom Metazoa; phylum Chordata; class Mammalia; order Primates; family Pitheciidae; genus Cacajao; species Cacajao melanocephalus. The sequence continues at coordinate 161,802 of CAUYLG010051553.1, read as the reverse complement.
CAGAATGCACATTATTATTGGCCTATGGGGAGTTGCTACTCTACATTTTCTTCTTTCACCTGCTCTCAAATCTCTTAAATATCCTCATTCATTGGTATTCCATGACTGTACTTCTCTCTTTATATATTCCCCCTGGTTGGCTTCATCTGGACCAGATTTTCTGATTAGCTAAATGCTTATGATTCCATCTGGCATTTAATGCAGAATGGAAATTGGCAATCAATGTCAATATTTAAGCTTCTGAAATGCATTCTTTTCAATACTTTTGTTGCATTTTTAAGTCATTGGAGTCAATATATGATAAAATGGTAATTTAAATGTGTAAATAATGGATTTTCAATACATAAGACAATTAGCAATCCATTAAAAACAATAAATATAGATTCCTATATCAGGCCATGCATGAAAATAAGTTCCATATGGATTAAATATTTAAAATATTATAAGTTGTGAATGAGTCATATCAAAAAGATAAAGATAAGGTCAGGTTTCTTTTATGGATAATAAAAAAGGAAATTCAGTTTCTCAGATCCCAGTAACAACACGATTTTAGATTAATTGGCTTAATGTAATAATTTTAAAGCTCTGACACAAATATAAAAGCATTCTTTATACTAGTGAAATATATTTGTAATTTTGAAAATAACAGGATTAATTTATTTAACACTGTTTAGCAGAATCATAAATATGTTTAATTTTGACAAAACAGGCTTGAATGGCTAATTATGTTACTTTGAGTTTGAAGAAATATGAGATCACAACACTTATAGGAAATAACATGTAATAAATGCTTGAATGTAACATATCAACCATAATAAAAACTTTTTGAAATATAGATCTCCTATAAATGATATTATGTAATATATAGTCAGGATTAATTAAAATTAGGTTCAATATCTTCCCATTGAACACATTAGTTGAAAGATAATGTGTATATTATGTAGCAGTACATTTTTAACATTATGTGTCAGTAAATTGTTTAATACATTTTTGACTTTGAAATTCTTCCTACCAAGAAAATCTTAAACTAGAGGTTGAATAAGGAACAGATTTCTCTATAATTTGCAGTTATAGGATTTCTTTGGTTATAGTGGGTTTAAGGTTTAGAGATCTCTAAACACAAAGGATATGCAAAGCACATCTAAAGAACATCCAAGCTCTGTGAAATACAGTTCTGCTTTGCAGATGATCATTTAATATAATAATTTCCAACATTTTCTAACAGACCATTAGTTATTTTTACACATTCCATTAATAGCTTAAAGTCCCAATCTCTTTTTTGTATTTATATTTTTATTCATGAACATTAATTAGCTTTTACTTTTCACTGAGTAGAACTGTTTTAAGTAAGTGGACACTTATTACTTTAATATTGTGTAATATTTTATGGTATAAAATTATATACAGGAATAAAATATAAAAAATGCACCATGAGGACATATTTTAATGGTATTCTTAGGATAACTAAGTAGCATTCTTCAAGTGCAAATATTCAATTTATATATATATTATTGTGAATGAAGCCAAATGACCATTCTTGGTGCCAAAGAAAAAACAAATCATCTTTTTACAGCTTTTTATGCTGCTGGCATCAAGGTTTTTAATAAACGAATGTCATTATCTTTCTAACTTAATTCTGTATGCATTTTTGTCTCACCATATACTTTGCCTTGAAATTTTCTTCCTCTGAATGTGCTCTTCATTCAGAATTGCAATACAAAAATAAGTCTCCAATATCAGAGAAAATTAGGTGAAGCTGGACACTCAGAGGTAAAAGAGAAACTTTTTTAAAGAATGTTGTTAGACTTTTTATTTCCCCATAGGTTTTTGGGGAACATGTGGTATTTGGTTACATGAGTAAGTTTTCTAGTGGTAATTTGTGAGATTTTGGTGCACTGAGCAGTATACAGTGAACCTTATTTGTAGTATTTAATACCTCACCGCTTTCCCACACTTTCCCACCAAGTCCTCAAAGTCCATTGTCTCATTCACATGCCTCTGCATTCTCGTAGCTTAGCTCCCAATTATGAGTGAGAACATACAATATTTGCTTTTCTATTCCTGAGTTACTTCACTTAGAATAATAGTAGCCAATCCCATCCAGGTTGCTGCAAATAGTCATTAACTCATTTCTTTTTATCACTGAGTTTTACGGCTGAAATTTATTCACAGATCTCAACAGTGTTAAATATTAGCTTGTTGGAGATGGGTATTCTCAACATTGCCATTGTTTCAAGACCCTTATGAGACGTATTCCAAAATAAAACACGTGTAAGATATTTCTATTTCAGATTTATAATGATGTCTAAGTTGTTATCCTCATCTTCATCAGCATTGTAAGAAATTTTAAGTGATATAATGAAAAAGTATTAATTATAAGTGCATTGCAAGTATCAATCATAATAAAAATGACAAATGGCATAACCTAACAAATTCTGTGGTTTGTTTATATTTTTCTAGAGTTTTTTTCTGAATTGGCATAAGTTCATTTCTTATTCTCACAAATAAACAGTACATTCTCAAGCATTGTGTTATAGCTTGGTTTTTCCACTAATTTTTTTAAATAAATTATTTTCTATACCATCAAGTTTTTTCTACAATATTATTTTAATGTCAAAATATTTTAGAGTATAGGTGCAATATTTAGCTCACCAACCCTTACTGAATATAAGTTTTTCTGGTACATAATCCTACAATCAACATCTTTACCAGTACTGTGCAGAATTCCTTAGTTATTTTCTGAGGACAATTCTCTGCATATGGCACTTCAGAATTGAAAAGAATGCATATTTTACAACTTTTGGTGCATTCTTCCCTGTTGAAATCTTGTGAACTTTTTCATAGCCATGAATCATGAATAAGAATATACCAACACTCATATCTCCAAAACTATTATTGTCCAAATTTTAAATGACATTTGCTGACCTACTTGGTTTTTTTCTTAATATGTAAGAAATAACTGATTTTTTTCATGTCTTTATTGGTATTTGTATTCTTTCTTTTCTGAATCAACCACTTTTCTTTATGTTAATTGGTTTTATAACAGAATTATCTAGTATTCCAGAAATATGTCTTACTTTTTACTGTACATTATTTTCATAAAGTCTGCATTTTATTTGCTGTTAGTTTATTGAGAACAATTTATATCTATCATCATTCTTAAGATTAATCTATAGGTTTTGTAAGTTGATATGTTTCTTGACTATAATTTTGGGTTATGTTTGTATTATCAAATTAAATCATACTAGTGGCTTAAAAAAAAAATTCAAGAATCTCGAGGACTTACTCTTGCCTAAACAAAATCAATATGCAGGTCGTCCTGTTTCAGAGACTCTACTGAGCAGCTCCTTCCAAACTCATGAGATCAAGCTCCTTCTACTTTGCAGTGCTTTTCTCTTCAAAATTTGACCCATGAAAGAACAGCACAGCATAGGTAATTGTGCAAGGGAGTTTTGGCAGGCATGAGAAAATAGACAGCAATTCTGTTCAAATATCCTTGTCCAAATCAGGAACATGACCCCAGTGTAACTTTGCAGGAGTGGCAGAATATCGGTTTTCTCTGAATAAGAAAGCATTTGACCAACTTTGAGATTTTTTATTCACTTGTTTAATATATTGAGTTAGAAAATTACTTACAGTGAAAAAGTTTAAGTATGATAAGTATCTGTTCCTTGAGAGTGTAAAATATTTCAGATTTGTTTAAATATTAACCTATATCACATCTAAGAAATTATTGACAAATAATTTTTTTCTATATATTCAGTTTTTCTCCTATGTCATGAGGCAATGATAAAAGCTTCTGTCTTTCTTTAAATTGTTATAGCGAAGTAAACATTTTTCACATGGAGATATACTTAATAATTTTAAAGATTAACTTTAAATTGTCACTTCCCCTTTTTATCCTAATTTTTTGGATTAGATTGTTGATTTTTCCACTTATTTCTTAATATTTTATATTTTTGTTAAAATAAGATTTAAATATAATGATTCTATCTTTCAGTTTTAAAATTATTTAATTTTTCTATTTTCTGTTAGTTTTTGTTTTTTTATGTAAATAATTTGAATGAATTAGTTCATATTTAAAATTAAAAATAGATGATAGAAGCTTAGAAGTCATGAAGATTAGCATTACAACTTTGTAGATGAACATACTGAGACTCAGATAACTTAAACATCTGTTCAAATTGTAGTGTAATAACTGAGGGAAACTATTAATAACCAGTTCCCTCTTTTGTTCTTAGGACACTTAAAATGTCCACATTTGGCTAAACATCTAAAATATTGCTTAATAAGGCATGGTGAAGTTTGCCTGTGGTCCCAGCTAATAGGGGATGCTGAGACAAGAGGATTACTTAGGCCCAGAAGTGCAAGGCTGCAGTGAGCTATGATCATGACACTGCATTCCAGCCTGGTGTCAAAGCAAGATCCTGTTTTTAAAACAAATAAAAGTAAAATAAAAGACATAAAATAAAATGTTTCTTTCACTATTTTTAAGTATATTACCTTCAGATTTTAAAAAAAATCACTATAATACCTTATAGAACTTGTAACATCCTATCACCTAATATCCACTGGAACCATTTAAATTTAAATATATGTAAACTGGTCTTTGAATCATAAGTTTAGACTATGCAGTAATAACAGCAACTTGTTTTTATTTTATCAATTTTATTTGCTACTTTTAAAATGACTCTCCTTTGGTTAGGACTGAGAATAGAAACTCACCATCCTCTTTGCTACTGTGGTCAAAGTTTAAACAGTCTCTGGCTAGTGGCTTAAATCTGCCATGGATATGACTGAATGTCTAAGTGATTGTATGGTGACTTTCTTTCCATATAGTCTATCTATCATATGATGACACTGATGCTCTTAGTAAAACTATGGAAGAGGCTTATTCTATTTTATTGCTTGTTGGTAATCAGGCAGTTTGATCAGTAACATCTTCCGCTATATTAATAAATTGGTTGCCAGAAATTTGATAAATATGTGACCAGAAATCTGTTAAGTAGGGCATAATCTATGGTCTACTATGGATGCAGTTTTTACAGAAGCTAGAAATAGCCTTACATAATTTATAAATGTCCTACGAAAATTTTCCAAATACAATATATTCATATGGTGTTTCAAAAATGAGTACAATTTGTATTACTTTGTGAATCATTAAGATCAAGTACTTTATTTTATTTTTAAATTCTACTTTCAAATTTTTATAATAGAAATACCTCTATCACCTCAATAGAAATTCTTTAATGCATTGCTGCCTAAGTAATGATAATGTTTATTTATAAATTGTATAGAACTAATTAAATACTTATTAAAGAGCAAAAACCAGTGTCTCCTAATGTAATTAAGTAGTATTAGAGAATGAAATACAGTCATATGTTCTTACATAGAGGAAAGATGTTATTGGATTCCTACGTAAATTATTTGAGCTTGTGAATCAAATTTATACTCCTAATGAGTATCTATATAAACAACCAAGTATAAACTTTTCCTGCAAATAGTTATCATGAAATTACAAAAGTGTATCAAATTTTATATAAAAGCAAACGAGTAAAATTCAAATTTACACATTAAGGCATATGGCAAGTCTTGTTTTAATAAAATGAAATTGCTATGTTTGACAACTGTGATACTGCTCCTCTGACAGAAGTGCTTTGGAATCTACCCTCATATCACTATGTGTTTGAAAAATTCAATTTTCTTATGTTTCACTAATTTGAGTTACATAGGTGTTATGGACCCCAATTAGATAAATAAGGCAGAAAGATTCACAATTTCAACATATATAAAGAGGTACTTTTTCTATTATAAGGTGATACTTTTTCGCTGTGTGCCCACCCAAATCTCATCTTGAATTGTAGTTTCCATAATCCTTGTGTGTCATGGGAGGGACCCGGTGCAATGTAATTGAATCCTGGGGACAGTTACTTTCATGCTGTTCTGATGATACTGAGTTCTCATGAGATTTTATGGTCTTTTTAAGGGACTTTTCCACTTTTGCTCAGCACTTCTCCTTTCTGCCACCATGTGAAGAAGGACACGTTTGCTTCCCCTTCTGCCATGATTGTACGTTTCCTGAGACTTCCCCAGCCCTGCAGAATTGTAAGTCAATTAAACCCCTTTCCTTTCGAAGTTACCCAGTCTCAAGAAGCTCTTCATAGCAGCCTAAGAACAGACTAATACATAAGGAAAGTAGAAGGAGGAGCAGTAATACCACAATAACATTTAGTTTTATTTTTCAGTAATTGAATAGATTTTCCTTTGCTAACATGTCTTAAGTTTAAGGAGTAATTTAATAAATGCTTATCACTCATATTGAGGACAAATAGAAAATATTAAGGGAATTAGCAAACTGAAAAATTGTAACTATGTATACTGTTTAATTCTTAAGGCTAATCTTCAAATAAACTATTTTGTGATAAAGCATTCAAATCAGTACACTAAAATAAATAAAAATATAAATTAAAAATGAAAATACTTGCCAGCAAAAATTAATAGGCAAATAAATTGATATTTATTAGATCACATGGACATAAGTAAATCTAGAAATTTATTTCAACTCTTAATCTGAATGACATATAAATATCCTACCTGAGTTTTAATTATGTAAGTAGTGATTTGTAAAGAAAATATTGTAAAAGCCCAAAATAAAGCAGAAATCACCATAATTCAATCTATTTTATATAGAGAAGTCCCCCAATTAGAAAATGATTAGATTCTAAAAGATTGTTTGTAAGATTTCTTCATAACCCAAGGTGAAACTATATAGCAACAGCTGACATAGTCTTGATATCCAAATTGACTACATTTTGTCTCTTAGTTTTTCCAACCAATTGAAAGTTGTTAAATAGAGAAACTTGAGTATGTAAAGAAAGAAATTTGTTATTTGCAAATTCAATCCCACTATTTTAAGATAGACTAAGATAGTTGCAAGGTAGTTACTAAGAGCTTTATATATATATATATTTACATATTTATATATTTACATATTAAAATATATGTTTATGTGTATATGTAAATATATACCTATATTTACCTAAAAATATACTTATACTTGTTATTCTAAATTTTACAATAGAAACATTTCTTTTTTTTTCTTTTTTTTTTTTGTTTGTAGAAAGTGATTTATTTAAGGAGAGAAACAGGAGAAGGAGAGAGAAAGAAACAGCTAACTCTCACACTGAGTGAGAGAATCCAGAAAGATGGAATCCAGGAGAGGAAAGCAGCTTCCACACTGAATGGAAAGGAATAGAGAGAGATGGAGTTTAGGAGGGGAAGACAGGCTTCCAGGAGAGACTGTGGAAGGGAACTCCAGAGGGGAAATTCAGGAGAGAGAAAATCAGCTTCCATGAAGGGAGTGTTCTTGGAAGGGGACCCAAATATGGAGTCCCGAAAGATTTCAAATAATAATCTGATAATCTGATAAAAGGAGCTCTGCAAGTAACATAAATTAGCTTTGTTACTCTTCAATAATAATAATTACCTTAGTTTGAACCCAACTCTAATCTGTAACTCTTATCTGAAATGAGAAAGCACTCTTGTTTTGCTTCTAAAGCAGAATTTTTCAGTGGTGTAAATAGCTACCATTTTGTTTAAAAGCTTAGACATGAAGGGATTCATAAAAATTAATGTCAGCTAAACATAGGCATTAATTATTTTAATGAAAATCTGATGAGATCTTCAGAGATTCTAGAATCAACGTGCTACTCCAGATTCTCTAAGATCCATTCCTCTAAGTCCTCTATTTTGCAGACCACGTTCTTTTTATATCTTTAAAAACAGTGCCTCAGACAATCTTTCTCCTTTTCCTTGATTCCTTGTATTTAAAAGACATTAGAATTTACTCTTTTTTAGTGTGTTTTTTACATTCTGAGATGATTTTCAGTGATTACTAATTGCTGCTAGATGATTATCTGGCCAACATATTATCAAATTAAGAACTAAACACAACCAGGTGTGGCTCATGCTTGTTATCCCAGCAATTTGGGAGACCAAGGTGTGAGGATTTGTTTGAGGCCAGGACTTCAAGACCAGCCTGGGTAAAATAGCAAGTCCCCTATCTCTCCAAAAAATTAAACAAAAAAGTTAGCCAGGTATAGTGATGTGTGCCTGTAGTTCCAGCTACTGGGAGTCTGAGGTAGGAGAATAATTTGAGCTCAAATGACAGAGGCTGCAGTGAGCTAGAATGGTGCCACTGTCCTTGAGCCTGGGGGATAGAGTGATACTGTATCTAAGAGGAAAAAAAAATCAATTATTAGAAACCTGTAGTTACTAATTTGTTCATAGGAAAAACAGAAATCACATTTTACTTCATAGATAATAAAAGTACACGTAGATCAATCTTAGGACAAGACTGGTCCTTATGTTTGGAGAGATGAACCACAGGCCAGTGATTTATATCTTTAAAATGATGTGAGAGCTAGTAATACCTACCTCCCAGAATTATTAAAGCTTAAAGATATATATGGGATACTTCTTTGTCAGAGCTAGTAATACCTACCTCCCAGAATTATTGCAAAGTTTAAAGATATATATGGGATACTTCTTTGTCAATGTCTGTGTGCTATAGCAAATAAATATTCCTAAAATTTAAATAAGATTAAATCAGATCTCTGTGTCCTAATTTAAAGAAAGTTAGTGCATGAAAATTCAAACATATATGACATATGCCAGCAACCAAAATGTTATGTGCATAGCACTTTTAGTTTTTAAAAATAATTCATATGGGGAGTAAGAAAAAACAAGTATTTTTCTTTTTTAAAAAAAATCTAAATTTTACTGCTACAGAGGTGACAAATCAATGATTATAAGTTACTCATCAAAGATCACAAGGATAGTAAGTACAGGGGCTGTGAATATGACCTTGGTGTTAAATCAAAATTTGTTTTTACTTCACAAGGAGAATTTACATAAATGTTTATATATAGTGACACACTGAAATGATTTGAAATAAGAATGAAGTCTGTAATAAAATGTATTGTTACGCTAATTTCTCTTTTTAAACACTGCTTAAAAAAAAGAGTAACACGAAGTCCATTTCCAAAGAAATAAGAAAATCTATAACTTCAAACCACAAGTAATGAAGAGTATCTGCAACACACTGTAAAATCTACACACACAAGGAAAAAAAAAGTAGAGGCAATTATGTTTCCCTAAACTCTGAAAGTGGCTCAGAATTCAGTCACTTTTCTGATACTATCTTTAAATAATGCAATTTAGTGACATGGGGTAAAACCATGGGACGAGGAGAATATCTCTAAAGCCCCAAGTTTCATAAAGCCGCGCAGAAGACTGACTGAAAAAGGAAATATGTGTCATCCAAAGCACAGAAATGTTAAAATGACTTTCCAAGACCACAAAGCTGGTAACTGGAGGTGGCAGGATTTGAAATCAGACAATTGGGTTCTCAAATCAGGGCACTTCAGCATTGTGCCCCTCACATGTCTCAGGAAAATACTACTATATATTCAGTGTCCTAGCACAGTATTTAACATTTGCATGCTACTTCCTGTGCACAATATTACACATTTTCCATTTTGTCTAGGCCTAACCAACCCCCTATGAAAGCAAAGCAATTTACCTGCCCTCACATTGCTACTTCAGTTACCCCATCACTGTGCTGACTTCTTGTTCCCTAAAGACACCATACTCAAACCTCCCCTAATAAAAACAGCAAAAATCCAGAAACAAACACCAGCAAACAAAATCCTCTTTATCCTTTTGCTTTTTTAATCCACACACACCACAATTATGTTGTAGTTTCTTCCCTCACTTTCTAAGTTACCAATTCCTGCCAATTCTTCTCTGAAGAATTCCCATGTCCAATACTTAGCGATTTGTCCTGCTTTTACTGCCTACACCATTCTTTGCTTTAATTAGTGCAATGTATAGTGAGATAACATCTTAAAACATATTCACATACTTGCTTTTTGACACTTCCTTTTTCTGTCTATTCAGCTGAAAACATCCACTAACTTCAGAAGAATTAGGATTTTATAGCAGAGATGTAAAGATAATAAAACTTCAGCATTTGAATTCCAAATTAGGCTCCTGAAACCATAGTTATGAATTCAAATATTGGGGAACAAATTTTTAAAAGGCTGTAATATACCCAAAAACAATACCTTGAAAAACTAGTTAAAAAATTATTCAATAAACTGAATTGAGTTAGTTTTATTAAAAAGGGATAGACAAAGTTCTTGGTTATATTTCCTTGAGGAAAAAATTGAGGTTCCGCTGGCTAGGAGTAAGTTCCAGAGGGCAGGAGGGAGGAGACCGGCAGGGTTTTGATTGTCTTGTGCAAGGCCACAGAGATCATAGAGTCAACATCAAAAGCCTGCCCAGTTTCTGGTCAATGAGCACCCAGGAGGCTCCATGAAAAGTGATGCTTGTGTATAGGTGTCTGAGAGAGGCCAGCATGTGGAAAGAGTTGAGGAGCTGAGATTATAGTCTTTCTCATCACTATTTTTTTGGGCTTCCCCTTTACAATTGCCTGAAAGTTTCCTGTTGGTTCTCTAGGAAGAGTGAAACCTACATGGCTTCAAGGCTTTGCTTTCCCACCTAATATACTCTTTGTACACAATTTTCTCAACAATGGAAGCCCTCCTCATTAACTGTAGCCCTGAAATAGAGGGTATGATCTAGATCATCAGGAAGGTTAGCATCAAAGTTTGGAAAGAAAATCACTCTAATTCCCAGGACCCATATTTGGGTGAATTTTCTCCTCCAAGAGGATAAGGATGGAATTTGTCTCTAGCTTGTGGGGATCTAAATTCCACTTTTTATTATAGTTTTTTAAACTGTTCTACATACCCATAACTTTTTCTTGTTTTGTTTCAAGCTTCCATAAATCACAAGATTCTTTTTAGTTTTGAATTTTTAAAGTGTAGGTGTATTACCAATGTATTCCAATAAGTTTGTACACATTTATTACAATATACAAATTAATTAAATTTTTTTACCAAAATTTCAGCCTTTCTTGCCTGCCAATTTCAAATTTCTTAGTTTCCAAATAAAATCCTACCTACTTTTCAGTGTCATCTGCACAACTCCCCATTCTCTACCCAATGCACATGCCTCACTGATCTATTCTTTATTCTTGACACTAAAGTTTGTTTATAACACTCTGCATGTGTCAGAAACAACTAAAATAAAAACTCACAATACCTCTTTCCTCTTGTTCGCTTGAGCAAAATTCTGCTCCACGTACAGGAAGAAACATTGGAAGAAGGTAATTTCAGCTCTTTTCCTGTTCTCCTTCATTTGTTCTTCCACCAGGTGGGGGACCTACTTATTTGAGTGGGGATTTGAGCAAAATGACCTAAACATGCGTGACTTGAAGTCTTCTTATCTTCTCTAAGGCTTGTCTCCCTTTATCAGGCACAAGTGTGTCTCTTCACGCTGCAGTAAACCAGTGGGCAAACTCCACTTCTCATTAGAAAAGACCTGATGTTTTGGGTAGGTGATTTTAATTAAGAGTGTGAATCAGTAGGAAACCTACTCTGGCAATGTCAGAAACAAAGCTGATATGTGATCACCATCTGTCTGACTATTGCACCTATTTTTGGTGGTTTCAGAGATAAAATACAAGAAGAAATTATTATCCTCAAACACTATCACTTAATTTGGAAAACTTTGAGAAGGCTCCTGAGGTTCGAAGAAACATTTGGAAAGCTCAAGCCCTTTTCTGGTGTGGCAAAATGGTAAGCTTTAGTGACTTAGTATTTAATAAATTTAACCCATGAAAAACCTTAAACATGATTGCTTATAGCAGCTCATGTGGGTTGCACCACAGGCAAGTGTTACTTTTTTTTTTTTTCTGTCTCAGTTTTTTTTTTTAAATTGCATTTTAGTGTTACTTTTATTGGGCATTGAGTTATTTTCTAAAAGGCAAAGAAGACAGGAAGGACTTCAGCAGAATATGAACTAAACAGGCAAGGAGAGACATTGTTCACACTTCATGCAACCCAGGAAGTTCAGAGCAACACAAGCCTTAAAAGGAAAACATGTACATTTAATATGTCATGTGAGGATGAAAGTCTGCTTCAAGCAATGCTAGGCCCTCATTTCACACCAAATTTAAAAAAAATCAACTCAAAATATATTACAGATTTAAATGTAAAACCTGAAACTATAAAATTGCTAAAAGAAAACATAGGGGAAAACCTTCATATCAGTGTGAGTAATGATTTTGGCATATAAACCCAAAAGTACAGTAAACAAGAGAACAAATAGACACAAAGGATGGTATCAAACTAAAAAGACTCCTGTACAGCAAAAGAAACAACCAATTAGAGTGAAGATTTACCACAATGAGATAACCTCTGATACCCTGTTTGAGTGGCTACTATTAAAAAGACAATAACTAAGTCTTGGTGAGGATGCAAAGATAAGGGCATCCTTGCACATTGTCGGTTGGAAAATGTAAATTACTACAGCCATTATGGAAAACAATACAGAGGGTTCTCAAAAAATATTTAAAAATAGAGCTATTATATGATTCAACAATCCCATTACTGGCTATATATTTAAAGGAGTGGATGTCAGCACAGATGGCTGCACTCCCATGTTCATTGCAGTATGATTTATGATAGTCAAGGTATGAAAAGAACCTAAGCATCCATCAATGGATGAATGGATAAGGAAAATGTGATGTGTATACACAATGGAGTACTATTTAGCCTTAAAAAGGAAGGAAATCTTGTCATTAAACATAACATGGATGAACCTGGAAGACAGTATAGTAAGTGAAATAAACCAGGCACAGAAAGACAAATACAGCATGATCTCACTTTTATGTGTAATCTAACTCATAGAGAGTAAAATGGTGGTTACCAGAGGCTGGAAGGTAGGAGACTGGGGAGATATTGGGAATCAACACGACATTTCAATTAGATAGGAGGAATAATCTTAAGATATTTGTTATACATCATGGTGATTATAGTTAATAACACTATGTCATATATTTAAAAACTACTAATGAAGTAGATTTTAATTGTTCCCACCACACACACAAAAATGATAAGCATGTGAGGCAAAGTTTATGTTAAATATCTTCATTTAGCCACTCTACCATGTATCCATACATCAAAATAATCATATTGTACATTGAAAAATATAAGCAAATTTTACTTTTCAATTAAAACTTTAAAAATAAGAGAAGAAAAAGATGGAAAACATTAGGGTGCACATTCATGGGTGATCCAACAGTCTCATCTCTGATTCTTTGGATCCTGATATCTTATAGTAGGCATGTACCTGCTTCTGTTTCAATAATAATGCTTCTGTCTCTGCTGGGTGGTACTGTCGGTTTGGGGTGGGAAAGTGTAGTAAATCTGTTATGTTATTCTATATCTGTCTGGCTACCTTAGTTGTTAATTGTTCAGAATCTCATAAATAAATTGCCATAATGAATTATTATCCCCCAAACCCTCACAGAAATCATTTCCTTCATTTTTAATGTTCAATATATTTTCTTCACCTTGCATAGTTGACTTACCCACCAAGACCAACTCATGTGCTACCAGTTCCATGGAGACTTTCTTTGACCCCCTAGCAGAGCTGGTTGCTCCATTTTTAACTTCAATGATACAGCTCTGTTGTGCCCTCTCCAAGTTCCTTTCATTAGGTTTATTTCCATATTTATCTCCCAAGAGTATATGATAAACAGCTCAAAGATAGTACTTAATTATTATTGTGTCACGTTTATACAACTTTTAACAAATATTTATTAAATAGATTCACCATGTTTCCTTTGCACTGTTGATGACACGCATAACCTTCTCAAATGCTTAGATTTACAGGATAATTTAAAAATCAATCTTAAAAACAAAAGTTTACAACAAAAATATATATTCTCACTATGCTTTCTTTTCTATGTAGAGAAAGATTCTTAAATTTTTGAGCCTCCATTTCTTTTTCTCTTCATAGGGATTAATAATGTTCATTCAATTAGATGTATTTATAAACAAAAAGGACAATGTATATAAGGTGCTCACAAAGTGCATGGCACATGACAGACACTCAGTAAAAGTTAGCTCTGGTTTATAAAACCAGAATAAAAAAGAGACTGTTGTGTTTAAAGAAGAAGATATTTCCACCTCTTAGAAGCAAGTTGTAGATTCTTTATTTAAATATATTTTTCTTATTTGTTCCTAATAAATGTAGAATTTAGCTAAACCATCCCACTCGAAGAATGCCTTCTCACTTATTTCCATCCAGTGATTTCAAGAATTAGAATATGATGCTTAGAGGTTGTAGGCTCTACTTGGAGTGAAAATGTGTTCTTGTTTGGTTATGCAAAATTCACAGGAAACTTCAAAGAACTATGGATTCAATCAATAACAAAACCTAGAAAAGGGAAACGTTATAGAAATTGCGGATTATGTAACGGTCAGGTGATTCATTGTATTTAGGTTTTTTTCTTGTAACAAACTCAGTCCTCCATCACTGTGTTCTAACTTTTTAAAGAGTAAAAATACATTAAATATTCTATCCAGCTAATTTCTATTTATGAAATTACACTCAATATTAGCAGTCAAGAGAGAACAGTAGAATATAAAATTCACCTTTTTAAAAACAAAAAATATTATAATTTTAAACATCAAGCATATAGACTGTAAATTAATTAAGAACTTTCTGTATGTGATGACAATTACATATTTAAATCATACACTAGAAGATGCTTTTTCTTGTGTAGAATAGAAACTTTTTTGATATCAAATTAAGCTTCTGTGAATTTTCAAAGTGTAAAATAGCAAGGCTATTTCACATCAAATAAAAATCAAGAACGCTCCGACTCACATAAAAAAATACAGAAAAAAATATAAATTCAAGTAGAGGTTCAACAAAAATAATGTAAAATCTGAAATGAGCGGCCAACATTTTAAATTATCAATAGGAAACTCAATATATGGATCTCTTTGTAAACTTCAGTTTGAAACCACACAAAAAAGTACTGTTTACTAAACATAAACAATAAAACAAATTTTCAGAAAATTCTTCAATTCAAAAAACGGAAAATGGTACCCATGGCAAATAAGAAAAATACGTACCATACACTGAATAGAAGGAAACAAAAGGCAATTAACCTTCACATGAATCAAGTGAACACCATCAGCTTATTAAATCTTTGCATAACAACTTTAGAAAAACTAGAAACGATGATATATAAATTATAAAAACATAGTAGCACATCCTATATTATCATGTGTAGAAAACTGTAATTAAAGAGAGCAGCTAACTGAGGTTGGCACAATACTGCTCCCAGGAAGCCTTGTTGGCTGTTGGTGAGAAAGGTAAAGCATGCAGTTGCCTTCTTGGGCCTTCAGTGCCCCTTATGTATGCCTCCCTGGGCTCAGTCTGGTCATCGCTTTGCCTGCTTCTGTACCACCCTCAACTCTTGGGTCCTAGAGCACCAGTGGCAGTGGGAGCTGTGTCCTACAGGAGAGGAAGAGCACAAGAGGCGCTCATACTCGTGGCCACTGAGCGAGTGTCTGGCAGGTATATGACACCTCCGATAATTCACCTGATCTTGGAGTATTTGGCAGAGAAAGTTTAAAAAGACTTATGGAACCTTCCTGAGTAACCAAAAGACACAGAAAATACATGCAGCAGGTCCAGTGAATCCGTGGCAGCCCACCAGCACCTCTGCAGGCAGACAAAGGAAAGGTTGCCTCCTCAAGCAGCTCCCTGAGATCAAAGCTAGATAAATCAAAGAAGATGGGAAGAAACCAGAGCAAAAAGGATAAAATCATCAAAGACCAGAATGCCTCTCCCCCACCAAAGGGATGACTGGACAAAGAAAATGTGGCACATATGCACATGGAATACTACACAGCCATAAAAAACGATGAGTTCATGTCCTTTGCAGTGACATGGATGAATCTGGAAAGCAACATTCTCAGCAAACTGACACAAGAACAGATAATCAAACACTACATGTTCTCAGTCATAGGCAGGTGTTGAACAATGAGAACACATGGACATAGGGAGGGGAGCATCACACACTGGGGTCTGTTGAGGGGGCTAGGGGAGAGATTGCAGGGGGTGGGGAGGGTGGGTAGGGATAATATGGGGAGAAATGTCAGATATAGGTGATGGGGGGATGGAGGCAGCAAACCACCTTGCCCTGTATGTACCTATGCAAGAATCCTGCATGATCTGCACATGTACCCCAGAACCTAATGTTCAATTTAAAAAAAAGACTTATAACATAAATATGAAAAAAAACTGTAATTAAAGAAGTTGTTTTTATTAATTGCATAATCTAAAATTATGAGGAAATTTTAGACTATATCTCTATAAAAGACCACAGCGGTATCATGGAAATTCACATTTCTTGAGTTAATGGTCAAAGTTCAAACTTCTGCGAAGTATCTTCTTCTTTTCACACAGTTAAACCAAGAAAAATTATATCAAATGAGAAATCTTTTTTCTCTAAAGTACTCTTACATACTCTAATAATGCAATACTTGGAAAATGTCATTTTTAAACCCAGACTCAAAATAGGTAATCATTAAATAATACAGAAATTTTGTGTCTTGACACCAAATTTTTCAAAAATTAAATAATTGTTTAAACTACAAATAAAAGAAATATTGCTACTATTCTACCTCAAGCTACACATTTAGAACTATGTGGCAACGTCTTGAAAAATAAAATGGAAAGTGTATTTTTGCAGTCTCTGACAAACTTTCAGGAACGTGTCTGGCACAGAAAAGCATATCCAATGCTTTAGGAAAAATAATATAGAAAAAAAATAAGATTTATGCTCTAGGTAATTTAAGTAGAATCCAAATATTTATTTTTAGCTGTGTCATGATATATTTGGTTATTAAGTAGTTTGATATTTCATATATGTGTTTCTGTCTATATCATTCTGTGAATGATTCTTTCTTTTAAGCGAAAAGTTAAACCAAAATTAAGCAACCATAATTTCTCTTGTATATTAGTAAACTTGTTATATACCTCTTCATTCTTTCAGGCTTTTTAATTCCATAGCCATTTTCAATTTAAAACTTTGTGGTATATTTGTGAGTGAATATCTATTGTGAATTTTGAATATGTATTCAACTTTTAGCACCATTAAAATATATGTTTTATGAATGACCCATGTCAAAGAACAGGCTGTTCTTAATACAAATGGCAATCTCAAGCAAATATTTACATGTAATTCTTCACACTATATAAGCTGTGTGAACTGAAACCTGAGCTCTCATATGAAAACTGGAGATTAGGAAGGATATTGAAAACAACCAATAGCCTCCAACCTCATTTTCAATGTACAGATAGTGGATTTAATGGCCCACTGTATTAGAGGGTAGACCTGTTGTCTTCTTTCATTTAACTCATTTGTTGTATTTATCTATCTATTCATTTATTTTTTTTAATTTTTTTTGAGACAGGGTCTCATTCTGTTACTTAGGCTGGAGTGCAGTGGTGTAATCATGGTTCACTGCAGCCTCAAACTCCTGGGCTCAGGTGATCTTCTCACCTCAACCTCCAGTGTAGCTGGAACTACAGGCGCAGGTCACCATGCCCAGCTAATTATTTTTTGTCTTTTTCTTTAGAGATGGGGTTTTGCCATGTTGCCCAGGCTGATATCAAACTCCTCAGCTCAAGCCATCCACCTGCCTTGGCATCCCAAAGTGCTGGGACTATAGGTGTGAGCCACCCCACCTTGCCTATTCATTTATTATTTATCAATTCAGCAAGTATTTCCTTAGTGTCTACTATATGAAAGTACCATGCTAGAAACTGGAAATGCACTATTAAGGAACCATAGATCTTTCTGGCTGTCCTGGGATTTGAAGTTTCAAGGAAACTGGGTAAATATGACAGATATGTCTTTTATTATCAAAGATTGTATAGTCTTATGTTTTATGGAGATACAGACAAGCCATTAAGAATCTTGTAAGCAGCAATTGTGAAATTGTCAATGAAGAAGATATATTTCTTCTTACATAAACACATGACAGTGGGTGATCTTTCAGAAAGGGCTTCTTTGAGAAGGTGGCATTTGAATTGAGATCAATCGTTAATGATTAGCAATTGTTAATTGGAATCAAAAGATAATCAGCCTTGAAAACGAAGAAACAGCTTGGGTAACAGCACAAGGCAGAAAAAAAAGCGTAATGTTCACTTGAAATGTAACAGGAAGGTATTTATGAAAATAAGTTTCTGTAATGCCTTATGGGACATGCAAAAAATTCTGATTTTTATTGCAACCTGATTATGAAGGAGCTAAGTGTTTTAAGGTCCAAAGTATATGATGCATTTTTAAAATTATGTTTTTATTTATGAAAGATTATCTGTGCTATGGGAAATAAATTGGGCTTTCAAAAGTATGGTTGTGTAGTCATTGAGAAAACCTGAGTGAGGGATTTATGTCATAGATGGATGTGAGACGATGGTGTCTTAGAATCAAATGTTTGTAATGGGGCAACACCATCTATGTGAAGATATTTAGAAAAAAAATGAGTAGATTGGGTTGTTGATTAATATAGCATGATGACGCCTGGAGTCTAAAATCATTTGTACCTTTTGTCTATTTTGAAATAGAATATTAAGCAATTCTCAACTTTTTCTAAGCTTTTAGTTCTCACCTGCTGC
The DNA here is from genome assembly GCA_963573385.1 of Cacajao melanocephalus. NCBI lineage: Eukaryota > Metazoa > Chordata > Mammalia > Primates > Pitheciidae > Cacajao > Cacajao melanocephalus. The sequence continues at coordinate 143,187 of CAUYLG010051553.1, read as the reverse complement.
ACAGCTTGGCATTGTCTGGGAAACTAAAACAGTTTTACAAAATATAGACTATGTTAGGCTTGTCCAAGTCATAAATTTGAGTCACTACTGAATTCAGTCTTCTGAAAATTAACTTACCTCAAATTTCTATTTTCTGGCTAAGAATAATCTCATGCTACATAATTTTAGTCTTTCTCCATTTCTAGCCACATAAATAGACTATGACTTTCTCTGCAGGCTAATTTAACAAAAGCATAGGAATTATCACTTCAGGAGAGTCTTTTGCTATACAGAAGTAGAGAACATTAGACATCACACTGGGTTGTTAGTCTCCCTCACAAGCCCAGTGGCTCATTCCTGCAGATAAAGGGTATAGCAGGAAGCAGAGTTCAGAATTGCACCCCAGAAAAATGATAGATTACACATGTCATGAGCATGGAAAGTTACTAATGAATGCTTGTCTTTACCATGGCCTCCAAAGCTCGCTCTTTTTCTGCTTTCTACCTAGCTGAGTGACCTGTTCTCCTTCCACTGCCCTTGCTCAATCCGCTCTTCCTGCTGATTCTTGAACATGCCAAACTTGTTTCTGAATTAGAACCCCTGCACCAGCTGTTTCCTTTGCTGAAACGCACTTCTGCCAAATCCTCTACTGTTTCTTTCCTTTCTTTATGCAAGTTTTTGTTCAATATTCCTTCTTCATGTTTCTGATTATACTATATTTTCTGGCCACTATTCTATTGTTTTTCATCATGTTTATTTTTTATCAATAACACTTCATATAATTGTTTACCTGATATTATTTTGTACCTTAAAATTTTATTTGTTTACTTCAACGGCTAAATAAGCCTCTCTCCCAATATATCCATGTCCTAATTGTTGAAACCTATTATGTTACATTGTGAAAAGGACTTTGCAAATGTGATTAAGGATTTTGAGATAAGCAGAATATCCTGGATTATACAGGTGGGTACCATGTCATAACAAGGGTCTTTATAAGACAGAGGCAGGAAGATTACAGTGAATAATAGTAGGTGAAATGATGGAAGGAAAAAACTGGAGTAATTTGAGAATAAAGTCATAAGTTACATTTTTCAGCTTCTAAAAGGAATTTCTACCTTGACTTTAGGCTTCGGACCTCCACAACTACAAGAAAATATTTGTATTGTTAAAACAATGAATAAATTTGTAGTAACTTTTTATAATAGCAGTAAGAAATACAGGAAGATTTAAACTTTCCCTCTGAATTTTCAATAATCGAGTTATCCTGCAAAAGTAAACTAACAAAATACAAATTAGCAGGAGAAAAGGCATACAAATATGTTAATGTGCACATGTACATGGGAGTCCCACAAATCTGAGACTCAAAGAAGGGCTGGATGATTGAGGCTTAAATTCTCTTTTCAGAGGGAAAAGGAAAATTATGGATGTGGGCAATTGTGAGCGGTAGTAAATTATTTTCAGAGAAAATAAATGGGCCCAAAGAGCAAACAGTAGTTAGTAATGGATTCTCTTTGGAACTGAATGGGACTGACAGGAAGGTGAGGGGCAAAACTGCACTGTGAGCAAAGGTTGTCTTGTTATGCACACAAATTGTCTTAACTAATCTCTCAGAGTCATGAATAGATGAAAAGTCTGTCTGGGTATGTTAATGACTTTTAGTATTTTCATTTCTCTGGCGGTTAATCTTTTCTGATTACTTAATGAAATTCCCAGAAAAGGGGTTTTAAGACAATTATTTCTTTTGGAAGTAGTTTTTCTCAGTCAGGTAACGAAACTTTCAGAGAGAGTTTCTCCCTGCACTGGGAAAGTGGGAGAAGAGGTGGTTAGGGTGAAAGTTAGAAAGTATTTGGTTCTAAGACAGCTTTTGAGATCTTTAAATTTCCTTTATTTCAAAAGTGCTCAGCATGTCAAATTACCATACATTTGAGAATATCTTTCTCTGTGCCCCACCAAAAATTAATACTGTTCATTTCTACCTACTCCACCAGAATATAAACTTGAAGAGTCTAGGGACTTTATCTTACTTATTACTACATGTTGCCCAAATTAGGTAATTAATAACCATTTCCAAAACATATGATTTATATTAGGCATTAAAATAATAAATACAGAGTCTAGGATATACCAAACACACAAAGAAATGCACAGACATACATATACACCACAAACATGTACACACATATACAACTGACATATAGAATATCTTTTTCATATGTGTGAAAGATACTACTCACAGTTAAATATACATATGTTTCAAAAAGAGTTTATTATATCCCTTTTTGTTCTCACAAATATACAAAAATGCAGGCAAGATAAGAAAGGTTAATTTAGTATAATAACCATACCTTAGTGCATTGGATGAACCTTGTTAATCAAGTAGATAAACTTCTGCACTAACATCTCATCCCTCATGTTGCAACACAGTTGAAATAAGGGTAACATGGCTATCATATCGTTTAGAGTGTATATTCTTTCTTGAAACGTGAAAAAAAGATGTTGTTTTGTAACTCAGGTAGATTTTTAGCACTAAGTGGTTCAGCAATAAACAGTGTTTGACTTTTAAGAAGAAACAGTGAATAATCATAATTCAGAGCTGAGCAGAAAAACATACTGTCTCACTATTATTGAATTTAAAAGCTGAATTTTCAGCCTTTGAAGAGAGCACGATTACCACTGAGGCCAGTCAGGAGCTCAACTAACAATAGTCTACTGCCCTGTCCAGCCACCTACAATGGTATCTTGGCAACCCTGGATGTTTCATTCAAGCCAGAAGCCTTATAATAATCCTACTTTGGATTTAAGAGTGAGATTGTGATGCACAATTTATTTGAAATTAAAATAAAAAGGCCATTGTCAAATTAATTCAGATGCTTATATTAATAATTGGTTTTATTTTGCTAGTTACACACTGCAGTTACTTTTGTGCACTTGTTATATAGACAGGATAATCTTCAGCTTCCCTTTTGCCAAATAAATTCCTTACCTATACTGATGATGTGATTTCCTAGTCTTCCAATGTATTCAGCTATTAAAATAGAATAGCAAATGTTAGAAATTTACATAGAAGCCTATCAGCAGTGTTCATTTTTAGAATTGCTAAGATTCCAAATAGAGATGCTGGGGAGTTGCAATCTGCCATCTTTGTGTTTGAAAGAAAGGCCTACTCATTCACCCAATAGAAATGAGAAACCGTGGAGCAATCATTTTCTTTAAATTTCCTGGTCAATAAAAAATGTTATACATACTTTATGGTAAAAACACTTAAGAACAGTTAAAATCCCTTTGTTTATTTAGTTATAACATTGTATAGCAGGTGCCGATAGAATTCAGCACATTTAGCTTAAAGACCTAAGAGATATCAAACTAGAATTTATCTAGACAACATCGCCAAGAAACTTGAATCATAGTATAGTTAATACGCATTTTAGGAAACATAACATAACAATTAGATCTTGAGCCTGATTTAGCACTTGGCTTGAATTAGGATATTTCCAACTTTATTCAAGGTTACTTCTAAAAATGAAACCTGTCTCAACTCAGAAACTATCACATAACAACCAAATTACTTATAATTGTAGTAACCAGTTTTATATTTAGTTCTATTTCTTTCTTTAGAATTAAATATTGGATTTAAATTTCCAGTAGTAACTGCTTTTCCAAATTCAATTCAAAACACGCATTTAACATTATAACTCTTTCTGATTTTGTGTTTTTCTACTTGATTTTTCAGAAAGCACTGGTTGTTTATAAATTGTTAAACATGTAGCTTTAAATAAACATATTTAAAGACATTTAACATAATTTCCATGTTATAGTTTAAAAAAACTGTGAATGATATTGACAGAAATGGTTAAGTAAGGACCTTTGAAAATCTTCTCTTTTAAAAAAAACAATGGATACACTGCCAAACATTCTTAAAATCAACTTATTTTTAGAACTACACAAATGAACCAGAGACTTGCAACAATCTGGGGAGCATTTAATTAAGAAATCCATAATTGGTGACTCTTGGTTAGGGCAGTAAGGTTTGTCATGTCTTAATGTGTCCTATTTCTGTCCTCCTCTCCCCAGTGCCATAGTAGCCTTGAAAACTAACAGCTCCAAAATTATAGTGAAAAACAGAAGTCTATTGACCACTTGAGGTGGCAGAATAGAGTGCTCCCACAAAGCCTCATTTCCAGATAACAGTCCTAAGGTTACCTATATAATAGTTTCCTGAGAAATTCAACTTGTAAGCCTTATCTTAATTTAACCTGATTCAAAGTTTGTCTATTACAAATAGTCTTTTCTGGGAGATGTTTGTTGAAAACAGTCAGCAACTATAGCTGAACATAGCAACCTTATGAGGCAGCAAAATGAATTGGGGCAAATCACAAGCTAATGAAAACAGTTAAAAGGAAAATCTGGAAAATGAGATGACCATATGAGGCTTTGAAAAACTCTGTCACATTCTTTGGAATCTACAGGGTCACTTACACACATGGGGCTGCATGTACACATGACTGTGTAGATGTTTCCAAATTTGGAGAAGTCTTTAAGAAGCTCTCACTTCTGGCTGACCTTGAGAGTCTACATAAATGAAAAGGGAGGCTCAGACATAGTAGTAAACCTGCCTGCTTGAATACTGCAAGCATGCCCCAAAATGCAAATAGAACCCCTGAGCAAGGATTATTTGACAAACTGCAATAAGTCAGCAAAGACTTACTGATTCCTAGAATTTAAGATAATTTTGTCCAATCATTAGCTGACCAGTAAGCAAACAAACCAGAAACTATAGTAGCCATACATAACCAAGAATGTAGAAGTTACAGAACTTGTTCATAAAAGGTATTATGTAAAGAGAAGCAACAGCAACACCAACAAAAACAACAACATCAAAGCACTAGTGAAGGGCGAAATCTGGTTTCCAAAGTTGCCACTATATTATAATATTAAAAATGCCAAATTTTTAGCCAAAAATTATAATACAGGCAAAGAGAAATAAGAATGTAAGGTTCATAAAGAGGAAAAAAAATGCTGTCAATTGAAATTGTCTCAGAGGGAACTGAGATTACTAGAAAAATCTTTAAAATATACTATTTTAAGTATATTCAAGGAACTAAAGGAAACTATGGTTAAAAAAATCTAAAGTATGAGAACAATATCTTGATCAAGAATAGCAATAAAAAGAGAATGTTAATAAAAAATAATATAGATAATTTTGTAGGTAATAAGAACAACTGAAATAAAAAATTCACCAGAGGGGTTGAAAAGCATAATACATAAGGTATAACTTATGTATTAGGGTTGTATACAGGGACAGAACTAATAGTGTGTGTGTGTGTGTGTGTATGTATATATATATATATGAAGTATGTATACAATAAAGTATATCTATAAGTTTATTAAATATTAACTTATACAATAAAAAGTACCCACAATAGGCTGTCTGCAAGCTAAGGAGCAAGAAGAGCCAGTCCAAGTCCCAAAACTGAAGAACTTGGAATCCAGTGCTTGAGGGCAGAAATCATACAGCATGGGAGAAAGATGTAGCTGGGAGGTAAGGCATGTTTCTCCTTTTTAATGTTGTTTTTTTTTTTTTTTTTTGCCTGCTTTATATTTGCTGGCACCTAATTAGATTGTGCCCACCAGATTAAGTGGGATCTGCCTTCCCCAACTCACTGACTCAAATGTTAATCTGTTTTGGCAACAGCCTCACAGACTCACACAGGATCAATTATTTGTATCCTTCAATCCAATCAAGTTGGCACTCAGTATTAACCATTGCAAGTCTACCCCTTGTCAACTTGAACCCACACACATCTCCTGAGATCATACATAACCTTCAGATAAAGACAATAATAAAGTCATAAACACCTAACATAATACAACTATGCTTTGTACAACCGGGAATGCACCAATCCCCAACTCAAATACTATCACATAAAGTTAACAATACTTAAATGCTTATATGAAGTCAATAAATCTTATGTCACATGATAAAGGAAAAGGAAATAATATAGAGATATTTTCTTAGTATAACTGCATACATGCACAAACACGTTTTTAGCAAAAGAATGAGGAAATACTCATGACAATTACAATTCCCGTTTCTGCAGCTGGTCATGTAGTCATTGCTGGTATTTATGACTACCTTCTTCTACTACTTATTCTGTATTCCCCATTGTCTTCAGAAAGCACCTCAGCAGGTATGGTTTTTTCCTGCTGGGGTGACCCAAACCTTCATCCCTGAGGGCCTGGGCCATTTGTGGTCCTGCCTGGATTGGTCTGTGGTAGTTTCCCATTGACCTTAATCATAGGGTATGGTAATACTAAGAGATGACCTAATGGATCTCCTCTATTCCATGCATGCTCTTCCTTACCTCCATTGTGGAGTAGTAGACTGATTTCATCTTTATAGTCTGGGTCAATTACCCCAGCTAACACTGTAACTTCCTTCTTAGCCTGTTGACTTAAAAGTAGGAGGCGCCCAAAGTGTACAAGTGGCAATCTTAACTTCCAGTTTAATGGAAAAATTGTTGTGTTTCCCGGTGGCAGCATTCCTCCCTCTGGAACTAAGACCTCTAGGCCAGCAGAATGTAATGTCGTGGGAAAAGGAAGCAAAAATTTTGCAAGTGGATCACTAGTGGTGATGGTGAATGGTGCCACTTCTACTCCTTGATTCCTGACCCATGAATCTTGGCTATGGGAGACAGTACCATATATTGGACACTGATTAAGGGCATACACCACCTTCTTGAGAACTTTGCCCCAGTCCTGCAAAGTATTGTCACCTGGCTGGCATTGGAATTGTGACTGAGCCCACGGCTACATTTATTTAGCCATAAAATGAGTGCCTTCATCAGAGGGAATGCTGTGTGGAATACCACGATGGTGGATAAGACATTCTGTGAGTCCTCCGATGGTGGTCTTGGCAGAGGCATTGCATGCAGGATAGGCAAACCTGAATCCAGAGTAAGTATCTATTCCAGTGAGGACGAACCTCTGCCCTTTCCATGACTTTTTCCACGATGGAAGAAGTCCAATACAATCAGCCTGTCACCAGGTAGCTAGATGATCACCCCAAGGATTGGTACCATGTTGAGGGCTCAGTATTTGTCTCTGCTGCTGGCAAATTGGGCACTGAGCAGTGGCCATAGCCAGGTCAGCCTTGGTGAGTGGAAGTCCATGTTGCTGAGCCTATGTGTAGCATCCATTCCTGCCACCATGGCCACTTTGTTCATGGGCCTATTGGACAATGACAGGGGTGGCTGGGGAAAGAGGCTGAGTGGTGTCCATGGAATGGGTCATCCTATCAACTTGGTTATTAAAATCCTGCTCTGCTGAGGTCACCCATTGGTGATCATTCACATGTGATGCAAATATCTTCATGGTTTCTGACCCCTCATAGAGTACCATCCACATACCTCTTCCCCATATTTCCTTGTCACCAATTTTCCAAACATGCTTCTTCCAAGTTCCTGACCATCCAGCTAAACCACTGGCTACTGCCCATGAATCAGTATATAATTAAACATCTGGGCATTTCTCCTTCCATGTAAAGCATACAACCAGGCTCACTGCTCAAAGTTCTGCCCACTGGGAATATTTCCTTTACTGCTGTCCTTCAGGGATGTCCTAGAAAGGGGCTGTAGTGCTGCAGCTGTCCACTTTTGGGTAGTGCCTGCATATAGTGCAGAACCATTATGAACAAGGCCCTAGTCTTCTCTTCCTCTGTAAACTGATCATAGGGAACTCCTCATAAGGCCACCAGTGCCGGCTGGTGGAGAGAAGGCAGAGTGGCAGGATTGGAGACCATGGGCATTTGAGTCATTTCCTCAGGTAGCTTACCTGTTCCTTCAGGACCTGCTGGAGCCTGATCACATATATACCACTTCCATCTGACGATGGAATGCTGCTGTGCATGATCCACTTTATGGATAGGTGGGTCAGAAAGCACCCTGTTCATGATAGGCAGTTCATGTCACATGGCAACTTAATTACCCATAGTCAAACGTTCAATTTCCACCAAAGTCCAGTAACAGGACAAGAACTGTCTCAAAAGGAAAGTAGTTTTCTGCAGAATATGGCAGGGCCTTGCTCCAAAATCCTAGAGGTCTCTGCTATGATTCACCTGTGAGGGCCTCCCAAAGGCTCCAAACAGCATCCCTACCTGCCACTGACACCTCAAGCACCATTGGATCTTCTGCGTCATATGGCCCAAGTGGCAGAGAAGCTTGCACAGAAGCCTGGACCTGTTGCAGAGCCTTCTCCTGTTTTGGACCCCACTCAAAACTGGCGGCCTTTCAGGTCACTCAATAAATAGGCCGAAGTAACATACTCAAATGAAGAATGTGTTGCCTCCAAAATCCAAATAGGCCCGCTAAACATTGTGCCTCTTTCTTGGTTGTAGGAGCGGCCAAATGCAGCAACGTGTCCTTCACCTCAGAAGGAATATTTTTACAGGCCCCACACAACTGGACTTTAGAAATTTTACTGAGGTAGAAGGTACCTAAATCTTTACCATCCTCTGGCGGGCAAATGTCTCACCAATAAATCCAGTGTGCTTGCTACCTCTTGCTCACTGGATCTAATCAGCATAATGTCATCAATGTAATAGACCAGTGTGTGATATCTTGCAGAAGTGAAAAAAGTGAAGGTCTGTCTGAATAAGATTATGACACAAAGCTGGAGAGTAGATATACCCCTGAGGTAGGTAGGGCAGTAAAGGTATATTTCTGGCCTTTTCAGCTAAAGGCAAATTGCTTCTGGTGGACATTATGGACCAGAATGGAAAAAAAAGTTGAATCAATGGCTGCATACCAGGTACCATGAGATGTGTTAATATGCTTGAGCAAAGAAACCACATCTGGTACAGCAGCTGCAATTGGAGATACCACTTAGTTAAGCTTATGACAATCCACTGTCATTTGCCAAGATCCATCTGTCTTTTGCACAGGCCAAATGGGAGAGTTGAATGGGGATGTGGTGGGAATCACCAATCCTGCATCATTCAAGTCTTTGATGGTAGCATTAATCTCCACAATCCCCCAGGGATGTGATATTGTTTTGATTTACAGTTTTCTAGGTAGAGGCAACTGCAATGGCTTCCATTTGGTCTTTCCCACCATAATAGCCCTCATCCTACTAGTCAGAGAGCCAATGTGGGGGTCCTGCCAGCTGCTAAGTATGTCTGTGCCAATTATGCATTCTGTCACTGGGGAAATGACTACAGGATGAGTCTGGGGACCCACTGGATCCGACTGTAAGTTGGATCTGAGTTAAAACTTCATTAATTACCTGATCTCTATATACCCCTATTTTAACTGGAGGACCACAATGATGTTTGGGTACTCAGGAATCAATGTCAGCTCAGAGCAAGTGTCCAGTAGTCCCCAAAATGTCTGATCATTTCTCTTTCCCCAATGCACAGTTACCCCTTTACAAGGCTGGAGGGCTTCACGGGGAATGATGGGAAAGAGATTCACTGCATAAATAGTTGGTACTGTAGTGGGGTCCTTCCACAAGGGGGCCAAGTCTCCCCTTCATTCAAGGGCTTCTGGGTCTGTAAACTGGCTAAGTCTGGAAATTGATTGAGGGGCTGTGATTCTCTGCTGCTATAATTCAAATTCGTCTTTTATCCATTGGACCTAGAATTTTTCTGCTTGTATAAATTAAGTTGGAATGCAGAAGGGTTCTTATCAATTTCATTTCTAGAAACACTAATTAATTAGCCAATGCCTGAGCTCTAAATGAGTCAGACTATTCTGATTGCTGCTTTGCCTCTGTCATCCATTGTGTTACTATGCCCACCTTGCCTTTGACTATTGAATGCTGCTGCTTGGCCCCTGACACCTCAGGATCCAATTATTCACATTGTATTTAAATTTTGTAGGTGACTGACTGTGGTTCCCACCATTAGATCTGACGTACAAGGAAGAGCAATTACAGTGCTCTTCAAAGATGCAGGTGTTTCCCTCACAAATGTATTTCACAAGACATTGGTCGAGGATATATCTTCTGGACCCTTCCAGCTGGAATGAGTACATCTAAACTGACTAATCCACTCCAGTATCCCAATCTTCCTAAGCCTTTGGATCCCTTCTTCTCCATTAAACCAGGGGAGATCAGGTATTTTCACATCCCTCACGGTGGGCCATCTTTTAGTCCATATTTCAGCTAACCCAGCAACTAAATTATTAGAACATTTTTTAACTCTCTGAGCTGCAACATTAAAAGTAGAGTCACTACTTAGTGGGCCAAAATCAATAAATTCAGATCCAACTCTATGTTCCTTCCAACATTATCCCATATCATTAATATCAATTCCCATGCCTGTTCTCCTGATTTCTGTCTATATAAATTAAAGAACTCAAACCAACTCTTTTCATGTGTAGCACACTTCCTCATGAGTCACATTCTCAACCTCAACTCCAGGGATCCCCTAGGACTTTAGTTACAGGTGGAAAAGCAAACAGGGTTGTTGGGGTGGCTCATGGGGAGGGTAAACATTATTATGCTGGCAACTACCTCATAGGAGAGCATCACTGTTGCCTCAGGCAGTGCAGGGTTTATCTTCTCCGACAAAGCTGGAGAGGCTGATGGCAGCATGGGTTGGGGAGATGTTGCCACTATTGGGGATGGTGAAGCTGTTCCTTCTGGCAAAAAAGGTTCATCAGAGTTTACAAACCCAGTGTCCCCAGCTTCAGCTACATCAGGTCCCATCCACATGTCCCTATTCCACGTTTTAGGGTCTCATTTTTTTTTTTTTACAGTCAATGCCCTCACTTTAACAGTAGATACCTGACAAGGCTGTGCACACATCTTTCTTGGCAAGTCAGTCACTTGCATGATAAGACCTTGTGTCTGTTTATCCACAATTTCAGCTTTTTCTCCACAGGAGATAAAACTTTCACTCAGGGCAATTTTAGCAGATTTGAGGCTCAGTGTCTTCTTCTGAAGCTGTAAGGCAGAATATCTGAGAAAATAATCATATTCTCTCATTATTTTGTCCACTGAACTGAGGAGCAACCAATCAACTTCATTATGTTTCTTGGTTCTCCATATATGGCCAAAGGTATTATGTACAGAGTCACTAAATTCCTTGTCTCTCATGAGTGGTGAATTGGGAGTGCCAAATGCATTTATTTTGCATTTCACACCAAGGAATATCAGTGTTCTCCATACTGTTAGAAGTAGAATGTTCAGCATCTTTGGATCTAATTATATCAAGCAGCCAACTCCAGAAACCCCAAAACCAATGAAAGAACTCCATCCCCATCCTTAATATTCTGTTAATATTCTGTTCCTCTAGAACCACTCCTGGTACCAAAAATCTTTATTAGTTAGAATTCTCTAGGGTGACAAAACTAATAGGATATATATATATATATATATATATATATATATATATACATATATATATATATATACATATATATATATATATAAACACACATAGTTTATTAAGTATTAACTTACACAATCACAAGGCCCCACAATTGGCTGTCTGCAAACTGAGGAGCAAGGAGAACCACACCAAGTCCCAAAACTGAAGAACTTAGAATCCAGCGTTCCACAACAGAAGGCATCCAGCAAAGGAGAAAGATGAAGCTGGGAGTCTAGGCCAGTCTTTCCTTTTCATGTTTTTCTGCCTGCTATATATTTGCTGGCAGCTGATTAGATTGTGCCCACTAGATTAAGGGCATATTTGCCTTCCCCAGCTCATGGACTCAAAATCTGTTTTGGCAACAGCCTCACAGACACCCGCAGGATCAACTATTTTGTATCCTTCAAGCCAATCAAGTTGACACTCAGTATTAATCCACACAACTTGTTATTAGGGGGAAAAAAAAAAGAAAATACAAAGATACACCAATTGAGAACAAAGTATCTGAAGAATAAAAAGACAAAATCAGGAAGAATAATGAACAGAACCTCAGATATCTGTGGAATACCACAAAATATAGATATTGCTTAATGAGATTACATCTCAATAAATCCATCATAAATTGAAAATATTGTAACTCGAAAGTGAGTTTTTGACTTATAATATTTTCAACATAGAATGGTTTTATCTATACATAACCCCATTATAAGTCAAGAAACATAATGAACATGTATTGCTTTTGCACTATTCTAAAATTGAAAAATTATGAGTTGAACCATTGGAAGCTGGGGACTATCTATATATCAGCATATGCATAATATGAGTTCTACAAGAAGATGAAGTGGAAAGAAAGGGGCAGAAAGTATAGTTACAAAAATAGTGGCTAAAAAAAATCCCTAAAATTGATTAAAATAATTAATCTCCATATCTAAAAAAGTCAGCCAACTTCAAATAGAATAAACTCAAAGAGATTCACACCTACACACATCAGAATCAAACAGTTGAAAGTTAAAAGCAAAGGGAAAATTTTGAAGGCAACAAGAGAGAAATGATTCATTATGTACACAGAATCCTCAATAATGTTGTTAGCTAACTTACTGTCAGAAACTATAAAATTCAGAAGACGTGAGGATGACACTCTGAGGTGTGCATGGAACATTGTTCAGAAGAGACCATGTTATTAGGCCATTAGTAAAAGTTTTAATTAAATTTTAAAAGAAGGAAATTATACAAAGTATCTTCTCAATGACAATGGAATATAATTGGAAATCAATTACAGAAGGAAATCTGGAAAATATATAAATATGTAACAATTAAGCAACAGACTTTTAAATAACCAATAGTTCAAAGATGAAATCACAAGAGAAATTAGAACATACTTTGAGATGAATAAAATATAGGCATGGTACACCTAAACTTACTGCTATTGGCTAAAATTGTGTTTAGTGGGAAATGGATAGCTGTAAACGTCTATTTTAAAATAGAAGAAAGTTTGGAAATCAATAATCTAGGCTTCCTGTCTTAAGACACTAGAATAAGAAGAAAAAACTAACCCAAATCAGGTTGAAATAATGGAATAATGAATATTAGAGTGAAAATTAATGAGTTAGAGTATTTTAAAAAAGAGAAAATTAACAAAAATTAATGAAACAGAATTGAGAGTCCAGAAATAAAGTGAGACATTTATGGTCCATTGATTTTTCTTTTTCTTTCTTTCTTTTCTTTTTTTTTTTTTGAGAGAATTCTCACTCTCTCACTTAGGCTAGAATGCAGTGGCCTGATCTCAGCTCACTGCAACCTCCACCTCCTGGGTTCAAGAGATTCTTGTGCCTCAGCCTCCTGGGTAGCAGGGATTATAGGATTGTGCCAACACACCCAGCTAGTTTTAGTACTTTTAGTAGAGATGGGGTATCACCATGTTGGCCAGGCTGGTTTCCAACTCCTGGCCTCAAGCAATCCACTTGTCTCAGCTTCCCAAAGGGCTGGAACTCCAGGCATAAGCCACCACACCCAGTATATGGTCAACTGATTTTTGAAAAGGATGTTAACTCCATTCATTGAGAATGCATATTCTCTTTAATAAATGGCACTGGAACAACAAAATAGCCACAATGCAAAAAATTGAAGATAAACCCCTACCTCATATCATATACTAAAATTAACTCAAAATGAATTTAAAACCTACATAGAAGAGCTAAAAGTTTAATACTCTTCAAAGGAAACATAGGTATAAATTTTCATAACTTTGACTTTGAGGCAACAGTTTCTTAAATATAATACCTGAAGCATAAGCTAAATTAATTAATCAATTAATGATTAATAAACTTCAAAATTAAACATTTGTATATCAATAGACACTATTAAGAGAGTGTAAAGGCAACCTATAGAATGAAAGAACATATTTGTGGGTTGTATCTAATTAGAAAATATTTATTAGTTGTATCTAATAAGGTATTTTAATATGTTACAGATATGTATATATTATATATATATAATATATGAGTCTATTAATGAAATGTCTAGAACAGGCAAATGTATGGAGATGTAAATTAGATGAATAGTTGCCAGAAGATGAGGAATGGGAATATTGCTACTGGGTGCTAAGAGGTTCATAATTCCTTTTTAAATGATGAGAATATTCTGGAACTATATATAGTGTGCACTGCATGAATCTGAGAATATACCCAAACCACTAAATTTTACACTTTGAAGGGTGAAATTTATGGCATGTAAATTTTATCTAATTTTTTAAAAAGAGACAAACTGCTATGATTGTAATCTTTAAAAAAAACTCTTTTATTTTATAATAGTAAAATTTATTATCAAAATTGTATAGATAGAAAAAAAAGAATTTAAGCTCAAAATTACATTCATTAACGGAAAGAAGATAGACTCAATACAATTCCTAATCCAGTATTTATTCACCTTTATAGAGGTCACTATACATAAGAGAAAAATAAAACTTTTGGAGACAGATAAAATTTGTTTGTGACTATGGTTTGACACCAGAAAAAGTCATGTGATGTTTTTATTTCTCAATTTCTTCACCTGTGAAATGAAATCCACTTTATTTGAAAAGTTATTTTTAGATATGGGTCAATACACTTAATATACTAACATAATAAGCAATATAGAGTAGGCTCAAAAAGTAAGTTGTTGTTTTTTATTATTTTGCATTTATTATCAAAATATTATAATAAATATGCCTTACTAAATCTTTCCTTGATAGATTAGAAACTTTATATTAATTGTTTTTGGCTACTTACAATGAACTAGTTCTATAAGACAATTGTTTGATACAGTCAAAGGGAAATAGGACATGTTTTCAATTTTATTCTCACAAAATGAAAAGTGATAAAATGAGAGGCAATATAATGTGATCTATTTCATATTCTTATAGAGATACTTCATACTAATAAACATAAGTGGTTTGGGGCTCAGGGTACGTTTCTGAAGCACCCAATTAAAATCTAATAACACTGTGCTGCTTTTCTATCCATGTGTTTACAGAGTGAAAAATTATGTCAGATATGTGATTTTCCACATCACAAGTAGGCATTTGATAATCTAAAATAGCTAATGTAATGTTTATTTTAAGTGACCAAATCTGCATTGTACCTTCTCTTTTTTTTTAACTAGGTATATATATTTCTCAATCACCAGTGATGATTTCTCCAAAATAAATTACTCAATAAGTACAGAGCTCAAAGATGACAATAATGCCTATCTTCTGATTAAATACCCTTATGAATATGCAATATCTTCACTTGGCGATCATGGTACCTCAAAAGGTCCTCAAGAGGTAAAAACAGTTGACAACTGATGGATATATAAAACTGTATGCAAATATGGGGTTGGGCATTTATTAGGGAGGTGGTTCAAACATTTAATAAGACTATGAAAAAACTTGAGTCACCACTCTATTTCTCACATTAATGGCATATACTTCCTGAGTCTACAAGATGTTTTCATGACCATGTTTACTCATATATGAGAAACTGACAACAAATATTTTTCAAACATTTCAGAATAAGTGGAAATATTTTTCTTTCTACCTACATAATATACATTTTAATGCTTAGAGAAAATTCAGCAATTGTTTAGATATAATCAAAATGTATAAAGAATATTAATTAATGTTAATCCTTAAATTGCCCACTTGGTAATTCACACATTTTTATTTATAAGTAATGTTATTTTATTTGTGATATGTTTTAAGCTATTATATTCATAATAAATAGACTCATAATACGTAACAAAATATTTATAACTCTTTATAGAGTTATGGGTTTTCAAATTTGCAGTCTGTCAAAGGCAGTCTAATGTACATTCCCAGAGGGACTGCTTTAAAGAAAGCTGGATTGCTGGAAAGTTAAGCTTATTAAAGGCAATCATTTTTATTCCAAATTAAGCTACACTGACTGTATTGAAGGATTAACTCATTGCAACTCAGGCATTATCCTCTGCTGGATGGAAAAACACTGTGTAAAGACATAAATGATCAAAAGGCCTTAGGACCTTAAACATCCCATTCTAATTGAGACACCTCAGTCAAACTTCCCTTAAAGATGTTGCAATGTTAATGAGGATACGGAAAAAAATGGAACTCAGACTGCTACAGAAAGCCACAGACACCCCCACTTGGGTGCTAAATGCAAATACAGGCTGATCTGCATTGCAGAAAATGTGTCTCCAATAGACATCAAAGGAAAGTCAGATAAAAGATAAAAATTTCACTCTAAAGCACTTTGACACGAGAAGCTATATGAATGTTTCCAATTTTTAAAATAGAAGAATTGCTAGTAGCTGAAATGCTAAGAAATTAATTTCAGATGAGGTTGTTTAGATTAAGTTAAACTATCATACTTTGAGGTTGTCTTATGTTACTTTTTATTTTTATGTTTCTGTATGTTTACAAAAATAAATCATGCAAAATAGACATAGAAAAAAATGTTCCTTGCTTTATTTTGCTCCTCCCGAAATACTGAAAACCTGCTTTAAATAAGTGGCCCACAAAGAACTGCTAAAATGACTGGGTTTGGAGACATGAAAATTCAGCATTAGGACTTAAGAAATAGGATTCTAGGCCTAAAGAAGACTCTATGCACAGCCTGCTTTGAATGTACTTTCAGCAGTAGCCTTCAAAAAAGTCCCAGATACCTGAATGAAAAATAAACTATTCAATTGATCCTATTATATTTTAAAATATTTTGGCTCTGCTTTCTTTTGATAATGCATGCTTCCATTTTAACCAAATTGTCATAAGTCAGGATGGTCTTATTTTTTAACTTTAACAAGGAAATTCATATTACTGGAATAAAGACAAAGATAATAGAGGAAATATTTTTATGTCTGTTAAATCATAGCCAAACACAGTAGAAGTAAATCATTAGTCTTTGAGTAATGTTGATTCTTCACAGCAGGGAAGTGTGAACAATTTCATTGATTGGGGAATAAAAAATAGCAAATATTACTTATTTGAAATTTAGACCCAATTAATTACAAAGCAGATGATCAAATGTTTTCTCTTTCTCCCTCTCCCACCCACATTTACTGTCTTCATAGATAACTGACATTTAAAATAACATCCTAAGTAGCAATCTCTGGTCACAGTGAAGTGGCACACTATTCAGAGTATTTTAATAGTATGTCAGTAAGCCCCTAGGGAGATGAAAGTTTATTTAAGCCCATCTAACTGAGAGAAATATAGAGCTTACAATTTCAGCAATTTCAAATTTTGTGTTGTAAAATTTAATCCTAGTAGTTTTAATCCAAATATTATAAAATATAAATTTAGATATTCTGGAGAATATGTGTGGAGAAAGATATAAAGTATTAACACTGAAATTGTTGTCAATCACTACTATTAAATTTGACCAATTTTAACTTTTAAATATAGTCTCCATCATTATAATACTGAAAATTCCATAGCTTTTCACAGTTCCTTTGAAATTAAAGTCATTAACATTTGAGAAAAAAAAGAAAAAGAAATCATTGTAACATTATTTCATCATTTAACTGTGATAAGTTTTACTTTTTACTGGATCAGTTTTAATATTTGGTAGGCTTTTGGTATTCTTATTTTGGAGACTGCAACTGTATCATAGCAAAATACTAAAAATTAAATATCTTTTAACCATACATTCTCTACATACATTTCAAAGATCTTGGTGATTTGGCTTTTGAAATTCATTATATATAATAAATTCATGGCTGGGCTCATGCCTGTAATCCCAGCACTTTGGGAGGCCGAGGCAGGTGGATCACGAGGTCAGGAGTACAAGACAAGCCTGGCCAATATGGTGAAACCCCGTCTCTACTAAAAAAAAATAGAAAAATTAGCCAGGCATGGTGGCACATGCTGTAGTCACAGCTACTCGGGAGGCTTAGACAGAAGAATCACTTGAATCTGGGAGGCAGAGGTTTCAGTGAGCTGAGATCAGGCCACTGCACCCCAGCCTGGCGACAGAGCAAGAATCCATCTCAAAAAAAAAAAAAAAGAAAAAAGAAAAAAAGAAATTCATTTAGTTTTTAGTTGATGTGGTTTATTGGCAATTGTGCATATTTGGAAAAATCCTATCCTAGGACTGAAGAACAATACCCAAGAAAGACCAAACCAGAAAGGGGAGACCCTTCTTCAAAGTTGGAATTCAGCCCTTCTCATTGCAAAAGAGTGGTTGTCCACTGTATAGCTGCCAGGGTTAGAGCTACTGCACTGTCACTGGGAAGGCAGAAAACAAATCTGCCAGAGGACAGGGTCCTACACAAAGAGAAGACCACAGTACAGTGATAAACAGGCTCACTGGGACTGCAAGTTTGCCGCTGAGGGGCCTTGTCCTCCAGGTGTGTTACTGGAACAAAGCACAACTCAACGTCTTCACACCTGCATTGCTGACCAACAATGCTGCAATTAGAACCCAAAAGAGAAGTCCCCTCCCCCTGCAGTGTTGAAAGGTTAACCTCATGCATGCTCACTGTAAAGGGGAAATACTTGACAGAATTTCATACATCATTACAGAGAAAGTATTAAAATGTGAATGTGGTGCTGAGAGGCAATACATTGATTACTGGAACAGCTTTTCTCTTTAATTATTTTGGGATAGATCCTACTGATCAATTAGTCAAGTCTCAAATATTTTTGTA
The DNA here is from genome assembly GCA_963573385.1 of Cacajao melanocephalus. Taxonomy (NCBI): domain Eukaryota; kingdom Metazoa; phylum Chordata; class Mammalia; order Primates; family Pitheciidae; genus Cacajao; species Cacajao melanocephalus. Next base: position 124,697 of record CAUYLG010051553.1, on the reverse strand, counting down.
GAAAATGTAAAGGTCTTGAATTCAGGATTAATAATAACTATTGTTCAAAGTGGCCTTAGCGCTATACCACTGCCAACCTCTGCCAAAAGTTTGAATCTCTAGTAGAGACTTCACAACTGCCATCCCCTCCTGGTACAGTGCTCATTAATTTTTTGTTCTTAAATGTTCTAGTGTGAAAGAAAAATAAGCAGCAAAAAGCGAATGGTGAGGTTCTTCTTCTAAATCTGATCTCTTGAATTCAATTTATTTCCTTTTTCCCTTATTCATAAATAGTAAGTTGACATTTATAACTCTGTTGGGCCTGCCACCATGCTGGGTAATGGGGACAAAATGATAGGAATATCACCCTAGCCTGACAGCTGTACATGTGTGTATTAGTCTGTTTTCATGCTGCTAATAAAGACAAACACAAGATTGGGCAAACTACAAAAAAAAAAAAAAAAAAAAGAGGTTTAGTTGGACTTACAATTCCTCATGGCTAGGGAGGCCTCACAATCATGGCAGAAAGCAAGGAGGAGCAAGTTACATCTTACGTGGATGGCAGCAGGCAAAGAGAGCTTGAGCAGAGAAACTCCCATTTTTAAAACCCATCAGGTCTCTTGAGACCTATTCACTATCATTACAACAGCATAGAAAAGGCCCGCCCCCATGATTAAATCATCTCCCACCAAGTCCCTCCCACAACAGGTGGGAATTATAGGAGCTACAAGATGATATTTGGGTGGGGACACAGAGCTAAATCATATCATTCCTCTCATGGCCCCTCCCAAATTTCATGTCTTCTCATTTCAAAACCAATTTTGTCTTCTCAACAGTCCTCCAAAGTCTTAACTCATCTCAGCATTAACTCAAAAGTCCACAGTCCAGAGTCTCATCTGAGACAAGGCAAGTCACTTTCACCTAAGAGCCTGTAAAATTAAAATCAAGTTAGTTACTTTCTAGATACAATGGGAGTACAGGCATTGGGTAAATTCAGCCACTACAAATGGAAAAAAATTGGCCAAAACAAAGGGGTTACAGGCCCCATGCAAGTCCAAAATCCAGCAAGGCAGTCAAATCTTAAAATTCTAAAATGATCTCTTTTGACTCCATGTTTCACATCCTAGTCATGCTGATGCAAGAGGTGAGTTCCCATGGTCTTGGACAGCTCTACCCCTGTGGCTTTGCAGGGCACAGCCTCACTCCTGGCTGCCTTCCTGGGCTGGCTTTGAGTGTCTGTGGCTTTTCCAGGTGCACGGTGCAAGCTGTCTTTGGATCTACCATTCTGAGGTCTGGAGGACTCTGGCCCTCTTCTCACAGCTCTACTAGGTGGAACCCTAGTAGGGACTCTGTGTGTGGCCTCTAATCACACATTTTTCTTCTGGACTGCCCTAGCAGAGGTTCTCCATGAGGGCCTGACCCCTACAGCAAACTGCTGGCTGGGCATCCAGGCATTTCCATACATCTTCTAAAATCTAGGCAGAAGTTCCAAAATCTCAGTTCTTGACTTCTGTGTACTCTTAGGCTCAATATCACATGGAAATTGCCAAGGCCTGGGACTTGCACCCTATGACCATAGCCTGAGCTGTATGTTGGCCCCTTTCAGCCATGGCTGTGGCAGCTGGGATGCAGAGCACCAAGTACCTAGGCTGCACTCAGCACCCAGACCTTAGACCAGCTCATGAAGCCATTATTTCCTCCTAGGCCTTCAGGCCTATGATGAGAGGGCTACTGTGAAGATTTCTGACATGCTCTGGTGACATTTTCCCCATTATCTTGGTGATTAACATTCTGGCTCCTGGTTACTTATGCACATTTCTGCAGCAGGCTTGAATTTCTCCTGTGAAAATGGGACTTTCATTTCTATTGCATTGTCAGGCTGCAAAGTTTATAAACTTTTATGCCCTATTTGTCTTTTGAAATTGAATACATTTAACAGCACCCAAATGACCTCTTGAATGCTTTGCTGATCACATATTTCTTCCACCAGATACCCTAAATTATCTCTCTCATGTTCAATGTTTCAAAAATCTCTTGGGCAGGGGAAAAATGCCACCAGTTTGTTTGCTAAAACATAACAAGAGTCACCTTTGCCCCAGTTCCAACAAGTTTCTCATCTCCATCTGAGACCATCTCAGCCTGGATTTCATTGTCCATATCATTATCAGCATTTTGGTCCAAGCCATTCAACAAGTCTCTAGGAAGTTCTAAATGTTCCCACATTTTCCTTTCTCCTTCTGAACCCTCCAAATTGTTCCAGCATCTGCCTGTTACCCCATGCCAAAGTTGCTTTCACACCTTAGTGTATCTTTTCAACAGCATCCCACTCCTGGGACCAATTTACTGTATTAGTAAATTTTCATGCTGCTAATAAAGACATACCCAAGACTGGGAAATTTACAAAAGAAAGAGGTTTAATTGGACTTACAGTTTCACATGGCTGGGGATGCCTCACAATCATGGTGGAAGTCAAGGAAGACCATGTAACATCTTACATGGATGGCAGCAGGCAAAGAGAGCTTGTGCAGGGAAACTCTTGTTTTTAAAACCACCATATCTCATGACACCTATTTACTCATGAGAATAGCATGGGAAAGATCCACCCCCATATTCAATCATCTCCCACCAAGGCCCTCCTACAACACATGGGAATTATGGGAGCTACAAAATGAGACTTGGGTGGGGACACAGAGTCAAATCATATCACTTTGCTGTCAGGTTAGGGTAATATTTGGAGCTGAATATTTCAAAAGGCTAAATTTTTCTATTTGTGAAGACAAGAGGGAAATAAACATAGAGAAAAGTGGAAGAGGAATAGTGATTATGAAAAAGAATAGCAATCTAACCAAGAATCTGTTTCAAAAATGGACAAAGAACTTGAATAAACATTTTTTAATAAAAGATATACAAATGCCAATAAGCACATGAAAAGATGCTCACAAAACTAATCATTAGGGAAATGTAAATTGGAACTATAATGAGATACCACCTCACACACATTAAGATGGCTATGATTGATAAAACAGAATGTAACAAGTGTTGATGAGGAGATAAAGAAATTAGAACATTTGTGCACTGCTGGTAGAAATGTACAATCATGCATCTTCTGTAGAAAACAGTATGATGGTTCCTCAAAAAATTAAAAATAGGATTATCATATGATCCAGCAATTCCAATTATGGGTATATACCCAAAAGAATTGAAATCAAGATTTCAAAATGATATTTATACCCATGTTCATAGCAGCACTATTTGCAATTGCTAAAACATGGGAACCAACCAAGAGTTCATCAGTAGATGAATGAATAAGCAAAATATGATATACATATGAATGGAAACATTATTAAGCCTTAATGAAAGAAGGAAATTTTGACATGTTGCATGAATGAAACTTGAAGACACTATGCTAAGTGAAATGAATCAGTTACAAATTACTATGATTCCACTTATATGAGGTACTTATAGTAGTCATAATCACAGAGACAGACAGTAGAATGGTCGTTACCAGTGGCTGGGGAAATGGGGAATTTGGAAGTTTTTGTTAATAAGTATACAGTTTCAGTTCAAGACAAAAAGAGTTATAGAAATGGATGATGGTAATGTGACTGTACAACATTTTCATTGTACTTTATATAACTAAATTGTATAATTAAACATGGCTAAAATGGTATAAGATTGGAAAGGTTATGTTATGTGTGTTTTCCCTCAATTAGAAAAAAAGGAAAAATAAGTAACTTTCCCTAAGTCACACTGTAGGAAGTGATGGAGTCAGGATTTAAACAAGGAGACTGTCTTCCACTATCTGTGTAAACCTGCACTTGAAATTGAGACTTAGATTTTCAGGTTGAAAATGGAATTATTTTGAGGTATATTCACTTCTACTGGCAATAAAGGAGAAAGAATATGTTGAAGATCATGTGTGTTAAGAAGGTTTAGTTTCAAAGGAAAAGCCCTTATTTAAGGAGAAATCCTCAGTTATCAAAAGATTTAGATATTGGCTACAGCTGCAAACAATGGACAAGAATCAGTATGCATTTTCAGACTCTCTTGCTTTTGGAATTACCCCCATGACCCTTAGCATAAATATGGGACATTTAAGCATTTGTAGGATAAAAATGCCATTAATTTAGAAAAGGTTAGACTGCCTACTGCTAGTATGGGGCCATTTAGGGGCTCAGATAGAGTGGTGAGCCAGATTCCTGCCCTTACAAGGCTTATAGTTTAGGCAATATTATATTAGAGACAAAGTTGGCCCTGTGGTTATATAGACCTTGGTCACTGAGGGAGGAGTCTGTGAGTGTGGAATGTTCTATGCAGCTTCCGATAATTTGAACAACATCCACAATATTGCAAAGCCATTACACACTTCTTTGCTAATAAATCCTGAATTTTTGAGGTATCCATATAACTTTGAATAAGGTGAATTCATCCCCAGCTCAAGTATAAATCCTGATTATTCTAATTTCTCAAACTTTATTTTGCATAGGAATCATCTAGAAGACATGTTAAAAAAAAGAAAAAGGAAAAGAAAAAAATAGACTTCACAATTCCACCACCAGATTGAGTCAGACCTGAGAATCGGCACTTTTAACAAGTTCCAGATCATGCTGCTGCTGACAAGGTCGTGTGAACCACTGACCTAAACTAGTAATGGTAATCTCATTGCTCTTGCGAGTGACTGGTTAGGTCACCAGCATGTAGTGTGATTCTGAGCAATGTGAGGGGTCATATGTGAGAGGACTCCTAGTAAAGGTTTTATTACTGTAAAATGGGACACCTAAGAAGAGAAAAGCATTGTCTTGCTTGTCTGTGTAGCCAGTTTCTTATAACTATAGGCATCAAAGCCCAAGGGAAATACCAATAAGGTGAGGATGGTGAAACACAAAGACAGCACCAACTTGGAAGATACTCTACATTTGGACTTCTTATTAATTAATGTCTTTATTGTTTCAAAAAAAAAAGAGTAGGAGGGGGATGAGGAAATCTCAATGAGATATTTTAAGACCACCTGAGATGAAGAGACAGATTTAGCAATTGCCAGGGAGGAGAAATTGAATTGATTAGAGACGATTTTTGAAGAAATTGAATGATTCTAGAACACTTTACTGAATGAGAATGTTTTCATTTTGAAAGTTTTAAAAACTTTTATGTTTCTTAAATGTTGTAATTAGTTTGAAGAGAAATACAGCGAGCTCAAGTTTCACTCAGGTAGACTTCAACTGCTCAGTGAGCAGGGAGTAGACAGAGTCATGCAACTAAAGATACAAAATGAAGCACATAATACTATGAGAAGAGAATGGAGCCCTGACCTATTAGTAGTTTGGATAATCAGAAAAAAATTCTCTGGGAGTTTTCCTTAAGCCAAGAAGAGTTTGGGAGTAAATTGGGAAAATATATAGTTGAGTCAGGTGGTGATTGAGAGGGGGAGAGAATTCTAGGATAGGAAATAGATGCAAGTAAAAAATATTTTGAGGATGGAAATTTTATGTTGTAGAAAATTTCCTCAATTAAATTTTACTCTCCCCTCATAAAATCACAATCTCTACAAGGATGATCATACGATCAACATATAGTTAGTGCAATGTGGCAGCATCTGTTAGTTCTATGGCTTTACAGTTTTTCATCTTAATCTGCCTTTACATGGGCAATTTATTGTTCTTAGTCATGTGCTTTAAATGTGAAATATTTAAACTGTATTTTTCACCTAGCAAACTAGATTTAAAATGTACTGACAGTCTATGTTCCTCATACTTTGTGTCTAATATTTTTAATTTCTTAATTATGCTTTGTTTTTCTATATCTCTAGTCCATTTACTTTTTTGTTAGATAATTTTATTTTTTGTTTTTGAAAATAAGATAATGTTTCTCCCCACATTCACTCTCCAGTCTATTTACCTGTTTTATTTTCTTCAGGCAATTACAATTAAAATTATTTAGGATACTAACATTTGTCAGCTGCCTATTTACACTAAAATGTTAGCTCCATTAAAACAGGAATTCTCTGGTCTTCTTCACCACTGTGCCCCTTCACTGAAGTAGAGTCCCAAGTCAATGAACATTTGAAGAAAGAAAAATGAAAAGAGAGAGAAAGATAAAGAGAGAAAGAAAGAATGAGAAAGAAAGAGAGGAACGAAGGAAGGGAGGAAGGGAGGTAGGGAAGAAGAAATGGAGGGAGGGAGGGAAGAGAAAGAAAGGAAGAGAAAAGAAAGAAAGAAGGATGGAAGGAAAGAAAGAAAAGAAAGAAGAAAGAAAGAAAGAAGAAAGAGAATGAAGGAAACAAAAAGGAATGCGGGAAGGAAGGGAGACAGGGAGGGAGGGAGGAAGGTTAGCAAATATGAATATTGCATAAACGATCTAGATGTTATTATCACCTTGGCTATAAGGAGAGATAACAATGATGCATGTACACAAATAGTTTATTTTTCTTTTAGCTCTTCTGCAAATACACTAACATAAAATTATATATTAAGGTTTTTCCTTTTCATTTAAATAAATGCTCAGTTCTTTAAAGGATTATTTGCAGACATTTAGAAGGACAGAACAAAACGGCTAAAAGTTGTAAATCAGCCACGATAGGATAAAGTTCACGTGATTTTAAGAGAAAAGAAAGAAAATATCACTTTCCAGTTAAAGGTAGACAATAAAACTTGTTGCAAAATGAGGTTACTGGTAGATAGATTTATTAATTCCAGTCCATTATTTCAGAGAAGCAGAGCATACTTTAGTGTTTAATCAGAGGTCAGAGGAAAATTATTATACTAAAAGTTTCATACAAAATTAAAAATGAATAATTTTAGCTTTTGATAAGAAATGATTTTTATTGCATTAGCATGTTCCATTTACTTTTATGGTCTAAAAATGGCTTGAACTCAAATTCAAAGCAAATTCCATGAAATAATTATGAAATAACATTTCTAAAAGTAATGGGAAACAAAATTCTGTGAGGCTCTTAAAACGAACACCAATTATAACACAATCTTGTGTTACATTTTAATTGAATTGAAAACTTTTACGCTCACTTGAATCAAAAACTTTTATATACATTCTTCTGTATGTGTTTGCATAACTTTAAGGTCCAGTATTATGACAAATAAATATTTGAGCAATACTTTTTTCCTAAGCTAATTATGAATGTAAATATGTAGGTATTGCCTTAGTAAAGATAAATGAGGGTTAGAGGGTTTGTAGACCCTTTTTATAAGTGGATAAATTTTATAAGTGGATCTATTTTTATAAGTGGATAAATTCATAATATTCTACAAAAATTTTCAAACTCTTGCCAAAAATCATGCATCAAGAAGTCTTCCCACTTAAGTCTATAATTAAACCTAAACAGAAATTGTCATTATATTTACCAAAATGGCATATCATTTTATTATATTTAATAAACAATCATTTCAACTTTCTAATTTTTATAATTTTTAAGAAAAAAATAATGCAATTTCTAAAAATAATTTATATGATAAAGAATGATTTATAGAAAATAAATTCTTTAATTTCTGAAGTTTTATAATTCTCAATGCTAATAAGTTAGAGTAATTTGCATTTTACCATTGATAAGTTAGGCTAAATTTTATGGTAAAATATAATCAAAACAAATAAAAACTATTACATTTAATAATAGTTTGAAATATGCCTAGAATATATAAGACTTGGAATTCCATCTCTATTTCCAAGGCACTCAATTTCAATTTAATAAGTGAATATGTGAACATTTTAGACATATACATATCTTCTCCTATAAATGCGTCTCTGATCCTTGTTTCATAGTGCAGTTCATTTCTCTTTGTATCATCTTTTAAAGGATATTGAATTTATAAAAACAATGTTACCTAAGCAAATTTTTATTCTCAAAGATGGCTGTCTATACATTAACTCTTCGGCCAGGAACATGATAAATAAAAATATGATTGCCTTCATACAGCACAACTGGCAGTCATATATTCTATATCAAAATAAAGTCAGCATGCATGTACCATGTAATTTGTTAAGTAGTGAGGCTTTCTTTAAACACTCATTTTCTTTTCTCAAATCAGGATCAGGATTAACATTCATTAAGCAAAAGGGAAGAGGAATCAAGTACTTCCAAACATATGTAAGCAGTTTTACTCTATCCACTCCTTTGCGTTGTAATATCTTCCCAAACAGAAAGTTGACTCAGAGGTTCTATAATTTGGGTTTTGTTTCCTTTTGTTTTGTTTTTGGCAGTCTTACTCTGTCACCCAAGCTGAAGGCTGGAGGCTGAAGGCTGGAGGCTGAAGGCTGGAGGCTGGAGGGCAGTTCTGTAATCTCAGCTCACTGCAACTTGTGTCTCTCAGGTTCAAGTGGTTCTCATGCCTCAGCCTTCCAAGTAGCTAGCATTATAGATGTGCACCATCACGCCTGGCTAATTTTTGTATTTTTAGTGGAGATGGAATTTTGCCATGTTGGCCAGCTAGTCTTGAACTCTTGACCTCAAGAGATCCGCCTGCTTCAGCTCCCCAAAGTGCTGGGATTACGGTGTGAGCCACCATACTCAGCTGTGATTGTTTTAGTTTGAATATTTATTATATTACACATTACATATATATTACACTTAACTCTGTAACACTCCAGAAATAACCACTTTGTAAATATGCTATTTAGTTGCCTAATGGTAACACTAAAAGTAACATCTAAGGTGGTAATTCTCATCAAAGGCAATTATGGCTCCCAGGGAACATTTGGATATGTCTGGAGACATTTTGGTCCCAATTGTGGGTGGTACTTGTATCTACTGGGTAAAGGCAAGGGATGCTGCTACATTGCACAGGGTACTCCTCACAGCAAAGCATTTTCCATTTCAAGATGTCAATGATGCTGAGGGTGAGAAATCTTAATCTAAAAGCCTCAGTTTAGAGGCCATTTAATCCATTTAAATATAGACTCATTTTTGGTTCCGATTTACACATTTCTCTACAAGTCCCTAATTTAGAAGCTGAACATTTGTTTTTATAGTTGGCAAAACTCACATTCAGACACAGAAAAAAAATTAGTGTCACCAAATTGGTAAATTAAATTGGTGATTTCTGGTAAAAGTATCCGAATAACTACTTTCCTAAAATAGATCGTAAGGAATAGCACATAATTTATCTGGAAAAACAGTCTTTCTGTGCCCTGGAGAAATAAATGTAGCAGGTGAAGATAAACAAATTTCCATTATTTCATCATTGCATGAGGAAACAGCCTCAATGGCATGCTCAAAACCTGGAATGACTGACACATACCATAGAGTTTCAGCCAAACTGAGGAAAATATCAGATGCTGACAGGAATTGCCTTTCTAGAGACCAGAGATACTTACTGGAAGTATGTTGTGGAAATTTTGGTAAACCATGGCAATATCTTTACTGTAGACTTAAGGCTGAAAAGTCAGAGCCAGATGGTGTGGAATATTCAGCATCATAGATTATCCATCATCCATCTCAACCTCCTTTTTGTGTACCTTCCTGTACTGCAGAGATAGAAAGCAAAGAAACATATTATTTGAGTTCACTGTAGCTAGGGACCTACGTGTGATTTAGATTTCTTTCATCAGATGTGTTCATGTAGATCTGAATTGGAAACTGAATTAAAATAAGAGAGAGAGAGAAGAAAGATGAAAGGCATGGGAGGGGAAGGAGGAAGTAACAAAGAAGAGGAAGGGAAATAAGGTGAAGAGAGGAGGAAAAGAAGAAGGGGAGGAAAAAGGAGAGGAGGGAAGAAAGAAGAGAAGAGAAAAGATTCAAGAGGCAAGGTAGCCACTTGTTAAGCAAGTGTGTGGTGACTCCAGAGCCAACAAGGCTGGTGTTTAGTACTTGATCTTTAAATATCAGATCGCATTTAAAGTGATGGAACCCTGTAGCTGTCAGCTGGTGCATCAGCTTTCGGAATCTCAATTTCTGGTGTGGGCCAAGTGAAATGTAAGTAGATTAAGGTACTGTGTTGTCACGTTACTCAAAGTAAAAATATGCGGAAACAACTGAAATGCTCCTCAACAGTAGATCAGTTAGAGAAATCAATGTGACTCCATATAATTTATTTAAATTTTTCATTAAAATAATGTAGATCTATGTTTATTGTCAAGGAAGGATGTGATGGCTCAAATATTCAGGCATTCATTCACTTAACACATATTTATTGAACACTTTCTGTAGACTTGGTAATGTACTAGATCTTGATGATGAGAAAACAGAAATATTTCCACTCTTTATATAAATTATTATTTAGAAATTCATGACATATATTAAAATAAAAATGTATGAAACTATGAGTAACAATAATCTTGCATTAATGATGAGTACTTGCATATTTATAGACAAACATCTAGCCTAGTGGTCATTCAATAAATGGAGGCAATGGAAATATCTGAACTATATGAATAAAAGTGACTACTTTATGTCTTTATATACTGCCTAATTAATATTTTACATAATAATTTTATTGTTTTTATAATCAGAGGGAAAATATTTCCATTTCTAAAATGAAATAATTTAGGCGTATGTGGCATACTTATAAATCTTTATTCAGAATATACTCTTTCTTTTTAAGTGAACTTTTCTAATATTTTAACGAATAGTCTTATTTGATATATGATATAGGTATCTCATTTTGCATATGTATCATATTATATAGATCTGTTTTTGATAAAATTAATCTGGTATGTCTTCTTAAGTTTCAATGGAAAAACAAGGAATCACCAATTGCAACGCTAAGTATGTTATAAAATGTAAAATACCATTTCTCCCAAATAGTAATGATTTATTGAGTATTTACAATGTGCAGGACATGGTACTAATTAATTAACCCTCACCACAACCAAACATATTAGATCCTCAAACCTAGAATCCCTTTACACAATAGGAAACTATCACCCAAGGAAGATAAATACATTGTCCAGTCTAAATGATTAGTACATGATAGAATATAGATTTAAAAAGAGTCTTATAGAGTCAGTGAATCCATGTCCAAGATACTGTATCTTTTTATTTATCTACTATTTTTATTTAACTTGATACTTTTATCTTCATAATGATTGTACTATCTTTCCTGTTAGCAAAAAAGATAATAATTTCCATAGAACATTGTAAATGTTAATTATCTTAACATTTCAATTTAGAATTTTGTCTTCTCACAGAGTGAAGAGGCATAAATTCACAGTTTATATCTTTGAATATGTTGAGTTTGTAGCCTAAACTTAGTGGATTCAACTTGTGATAACGAAATTGGTAGTGAAATTCATAGCTGGGCATGGAGGCACACATGTACAGAGCTGGCCTCTGAAGTCTTACCTACTGAGAAGGCTGAGGCAAGAGAATAGCTTGAGCCCAGGAGTTTGACACTGCAATGAGTTATGATCACAGCACTGCACTACATCGTGGATGACAAGAAAGAAAGGAAAGGAAAGGAAGAAAAGAAATTAAGATCTTCTGCTGCTTGTGTTTCAAAAAGCCAGGCAAACATACTGTTTTGCTTCATTTCATTTTTAATCATTTCCTTCTGCCAAAGAAAAACATGTTTTGAAACCTCTATTTAGCCACTTAGGTGCAAAAACAGACAACAACAACCACAACAACAAAACTAGTACACAAATAAAGGGGTGCATTGCAATAATCTCCAAAAGTTATTGTATAACTTTACAAATATCCTCATGTCCTTCAAAAGAATTCTTGTTAAGAACAAAGAAGAGGCTACGTGAATCAAAAGGAGAATTTAACAAACATTCTAAAATTCTTCAAATTTGCCCTTTCTCTAATATCTAAGTAGAATTCTTGCTTCTAATGATCTGTGTAGTTCTTATGAATTCATTTCCTTTCAAGGAAAGTTAATGATTGAAAGTTACCATCCTATTAGCCAAGTGATTGATGTTAGATAATTGCATTGTGAAAGATACCGGCTACAAACAAGAGCATTCCTCTTCTCACCAGCTTAGCATTCTTTCCTAATTAAGAACCAGAATGTGACTTCCCAAATGTTATGATTCACACTTTGTTTTATAACCAAAACACCATATAAGAAAGAACAAAGGTGTCACTGAGATATGAAGAATGCTAGTGTTAAACATGAACGTGGTCATATTTTCCAGTAAATTTGGAATAACTCTAATATATATTGTTCAGTTCTAAAGCAAATGCAACCAGGTAAACTTCAAGCATATACAGAGAAGGGGAATTATTATGAATTTCACAATTAACAAGAAAATGTTTTTCAGTGCAATTCAAAAAGAAAGAGTTTTCTGATTTCTGGAACTATGCAATTCAAATCATGCAAAACCCCAAATGTTAAAACTAAGTATTGTATTAAGCACTTGAAATACAAAACGGAAGTGATAGAATGTCTGCCCTCAAAGTATAAATGTGCACTGCAACAAACAAGAGAGAGCCAATGGAATAGGCTGTAGCCCTGTGTGCAAATACTTTCCACAAACTGAGAATAAAATAATATCAGAATAGCCATAAGGATAAATAGAATTCTGACAACTAAGAAGGAAAAATAGATAATTCCAAGAGAACAGATTGCATAAAACAAGCATACATAGTGAAACTACCTGGAGTATTCACATAATGCTTTAAAATCCAGTGCAGCTCACGTGGACAGTTCATGGCAGCAAATGGTGGGAGAGAAAACTAAAAGGAAGATTTGGGATACACTATACTATTTAAATTACCAGCTCCATTTTACAAAGATGATTCTGGCAGCAATTTGAGGGAGGAATAAGAATAAAAATCGAGGATCATCATTGGGTCTACACAGGAATCTAAGTGGGGGGTGAGAGACCCTGAGAAAATACAGTGGAGGCTGAATGGGGAGCAGAGGAATAACCAGGAAGGTAGCATTGGCATCAGAGATACCCAGCTTCGTGGAGACTTTTAAGAAGACAGGCAAACTTCAGCTTTAAAAAGTGTGTGATGCTTTGAGAACTTGCATTTAATTCACTTAACAACATCTCTATGAGATAGTCAGGACCATTGCTGACTTGTAGGAAAGATGGTTGAAACCCAGAAATCTAAGAATTTATTCTAGTACACAGAGAAGATTCAAATCTAAAACCAATAGCTAACCTATTATTCTGATACTATTTTATAAAAACAGAATAGCTTAAGTATTTGTTATATAGCCACACAAAATTCTAGGAGATGCTAGCTTTAAAATTGATTATCTGTCTATATCTATAACTATCTTCTATCTATCTTCAGCACAATCCTGTAGAATTTGAGAAATTATCTCATTTTCTTCTTCACGAAATTTATTCAAAATAAAGTTTTATTATTTTCTATATCACATACTGACAGTAGGACTTCTGATCTCTACCCTTTTCCAACTAATTCCTATTGGCTCTATATGACATCTTGTCTAATCTATACACCCATGTTCAGAAACTTCTGGAATGTCCTGACAAACACTCCTTGTATCCTGGTTCTTGCATAAACTACTGCCACTCTAAACTAACATTACCAAAACTATCTGCTTCTTCCACTTCTCATGGTGCACAGAGTTGCTCATAAGCAACAAAATACAATTTAGACCAAGCCCACTAAAAACTTGTGATATCTCATTTCAATTATATCTTTGTTATGACTTGGAAATGCGTATACTCATTAATGTATCTAAAACATTTTTGAAATTAGAATCCAAAAAGCAGTATTTTAAATTTACAATATTTATTATGCTATTAATAATGTTAATAATGATAAGCTTGCAGTTTTTAACTATTTGCAAGTTGTCAGTGTTTGACATGCTTCACATGTATTATCCTATTTAATCCTCAGAGCTAATGCCATACTGCTGTAAGGACTAAAGCAGAAACACAAAGAAAGGAAACACATCTGACTCAAGCTCCTATACTGATGCCATGACTATAAGCAAGACTTCAGGCAACACATCCTAATAACTCAATACATTCATTATCATTATTCTTAGTCTGCATCTGGAGCCACAGAGGTTTGGGGCATTAAACAAATATTTCAATGTCACAGAGCTGATAGCTGTCAAAACCAGAACTTAAAATAGTTCTTATTGAACCTAAGGTTAATCGTTATTTATATTATACTATTGTTATCTTATATTCGAGATCCCCCAAATTCTTACCATAGTACATAATAAAAAATAGGAACTAAAATTGGCTTTAAATTACTGTAATAGTTGCTTAAAAAAGAGATAAATTTATCAAGATAAGCACAAAGATATCGAAGATAACATTACAAGAGGTTTAATAAAAGCATATTATTAATTAGACGATGCACATATAATAATCAATATGTATTTTTTAATTTAAAAGCCAATGGCCAGAATTGTCTACCTCTTCCTTCCTTTATCCAAGAAATCCTTGAAACAATACAATGGATTTTGCATGTTTTTAAAGAGTAAACTCAAAATCCTGAGGAAAACCAGAGTTTTCCAGCAGCGTATCTTGTATTTTAAGAGATTCTTGGAAAACTAGGAAGTAGGTGTGGTATGTTTACTTGACAAGAAAGACCAGAGGAAACTACAAATAAAGCCGTATCATAGGAGATTGTAGAAATACTCTCAAATGAGAGTGAATGATCAAGAGCAAGAGAGTATCTGCAAGAACTGAGGGACAATTTTACCATTGATAACATCTTTTTTCTGAGAAGCTAGGCAGCATAGGCAGCCTTGACTCTCAACCTCCCTCAAACATTTTCTAAACAGGGTAAAGTATCTGCTTAGACAGAGATCCTGTTGCAATAACTAAGGATGAAGATTTACAGGAGCTAAGCTAACTCCAGACTACTACAGGGACTACAGAGGCAGAAACATAAAGGAAAGAAATGCATCTGACTCAGGCTCACATACTGAAGCAGTGACTTTAAGACTTCAGAGAAGGTGCCCCAATTACTCTAGCCAGAGGGACAGAGAACTCCTGTAGTGGGAATATAAACTCTCTCCTTTATTTATAATCACTGAGAGTTTTTAGCTATAACAAGAACACAGTTTCAATAACAAGGAAATATCAATAATCAAATATATTCGGGAAGAAGAAAACATTGAATGAACATATTTTCAGAAAAGTAAATGCTTCATGTAAAGAGGAAGCCCTACAAATGGACCATGTGAAAGTAATTAAGTTTAAAGAAACTACATGTTTAATAGCCTCAGCAGAAATGAATACCTGACAGAAAGAAAAGATTTCTTTCTTTAAAGAAATTAAAACAATATATGTTAAAGGGAAACAAAATCAACATGCTGAATATTGGCTTAAACCAGAATGTCTGACTGAGAGTTTCTATCTGAATGCCAAGCCAATGGCAAGGTGATAGAATGAATGAGAAAGATTTAAGAAAAATGATGAGATGTATCTACAGGCTTCAAGATCCATATAAAAGAAATTTCTAAAATGAGAATACAGAATAAATGGACAGAGAAAGATAAAGACATGGTTGAATAAATTTCCCTGAGTTGTGGGAAGACAGTCTTCAGATTGAAAGGGCTCAAAGGTCTCTCATCAGAAAAAAAAAAAAAAGAAAAAAGAAACAGAAAAACAAAACTAAAAGTACTCAGTGTATTTTAACAAGACAAATTTAGATGTATTCTTGTCAAGTGTCAGACTCCAAAAATAAGTTGAAAGAAAAAAATCAACAGAAAATCGTTGTAATAAAGATATTAATAGCTGCTAAAAGACAATGACAGCCTGCAAGTGAATTATTTAATTATTTTAAACCTAACAACCTGCACCAAGAAAAAAATAGTTTTACAATATAAAGTTTGAACTATACTCCAAAAAATGCTGGTGAAATTCGTAGATGTTAAATTGAAGAAAACAGAAAAGAAATTCAAAAACATACTGTGAGATAAAAGACACCTTTTTGGGAAAAATAAAGAAAAACAAAATTATATATAAATAACTATTTCTAAAAATGTACATTTAAGTAATCAAAAATAGAAAATGGCATTGTAGACAAAACAATCTTGGAATAATTTATGGGAAGAAAAGAATAAAAAAGAGGAATGTTAATGTTATTTAATATATCAGTCAAAATAGAATTTAAGACATAATGTTTTGAATGAAAAAAGAGAAACATTTTATGTTAATAAAAGTTTAAATCCACCAAAGAAATAGAAAATAATAAGCATATTTTACATTTAAAAAATTAGCAATGAAATGTATAAAGCACAAAAATATTAGAAGCATAAGATAAAATTTTAAATGTTATATAAATCCTGATAGACTTCAAAAAACCTCTCACAAAGAATAACAAACCAACTATTAAATACATAAGTATAGAAAAATAGCTTACGATTAATATATTAGGCAACACAAGAAATCCCAGTGAGTTTCAAATACTTAAAAATCCTACATACCACATTACTTAACCAAATGCAATAAATCCACAATAACATAACAAAAGAAGAGCCCTAAAAGTGTGTTCACTTATAATTAATTTTTAAACATTAAGCTAACATTTAATATAATTTAGAAATCAAAGACAGATAAAATTATACCCAGTTTATGTAATATAGTCTAAGCTGTTCTCAGGAAAAATAAATAATAAGACAAAATTAATAAAATTTAAATAAAAATATAGATTTGATCAATGAAATAATTTAAATACAACTTTATTTAGGCTATCAAAGATAATTTAGAAAATTTAGTTAAGATATAATATTACCAGGAATGTGAATAAATAAATGAATGAATTTAGTGGGCATAAAGCAATTATATATAAACACATTTAAAAAATCTCAATATAACACATTGATTCCTAGCAATATGCAAAGCATAAAAATTTATCTAGAAGTAGAAAAATCTGACTGGACTAATATGTATAAAAGAAATTGAATAAGCAATCAAAGATAAAGCCAAGACATTTTATTAATATGACCTAGAAAAGAATACAGAATGTGCCTAACATTAAAAATTGTAAATGAGATTTGAGTCCTGATATGTCACACTAAAAATGTATTGTCTTAAACATTTTACAAAATTATAATATGATGTAATAACATCAAACGCTTTAAAAGTACACTTAAACTAGCATAAACTAACATGATTTAAGATAAGAAATTAACAATTTTCCCATACATTGGCCACATTTCAATTAAAAAATAGAATTAGGAGGTTCCTCAGAAAACTAAAAATAGAGCTACCATATAATCCAGCAATCCTACTCCTAGGTATGTACACAAGTGGAAGGAAATCAGTATATCAAAGAGATATCTGTACTCCCATGTTTGTTGCAGCACTGTTCACAATAGCCAAGATTTGGAAGCAATCTCAGTGTCCATCAACAAATGAATGGATAAAGTAAATTTGGTACTTATAAACAATGGAGTACTATTCAGCCCTAAAAAAGAATGAAATTCTGTCATTTGCAGCAACATGAATGGAACTGGAGGTCTTTCTGCCAAGAGAAATAAGCCAGGCACAGAAAGACAAACATCATATGTCCTCACATATTTATGTGAACTCAAAGTCAAAAAAATTAACTTACAGATATAGAGGGTGGAAGGAGGGTTACTAGAGGCTGGAAAAGGTAGTTGGGTGGGTGGGGAAGAAGTGGAGATGGTTAATGGGTACAAAATAATAGGCACAATGAACAAGACCTAGTGTTTGATAGCACAACAGGGGGAATACAGCCAATAATAACTTAACTGTACATTTAAAAGTAACTGAAAGATTATAACTGGATTGCTTGTAACACAAAGGATAAATGCTTGAGGGGATGGACACCTCATTGCTCACAGTATGATTATTACACATTTTATGCTTGTATCAAAACATCTCATGTATCCCATAAATATATATACCTAATACATATTCACAAAAATAAAAAAATATATGTAACTTAAAAAGAGCATTCAACTAAACATAATTTAAATGCTATAGCATGTAAGAATCAACATAAAGAAGAATTTGTGGCATATATCATTTTTCAATCATTATAGAAGGAGAAAAGGAAAAATACTGATTATATCTACTGTTGATAGTGTGTGAAAAAATGAATATCATCACATAGTTTTGGTGAGAGTGTAAAACTGTCTATCTTAAGGAAATTTTGGGCTGAAACGATGGGGTCTTCTAAATATACAATCATGTTGTCTGCAAATAGAGACAATTTGACTTCCTCTTTTTCTAATTGAATACTCTTGTTTTTCTTGCCTGGTTGCTTTGGCTAGAACTTCCAATACTCTGTTGAATAGGAATGGTGAGAGAGGGCACCCTTGTCTGGTACCAGTTTTCAAAGGAAATGCTTCCAGTTTTTGCACATTCACTACACTATTGGCTGTGGGTTTGTTGTAACTAGCTTTTGTTATTTTGAGATACATTCCATCCATACCTAGTTTATTGAGAGTTTTTAGCATAAAGGCCTATTAAATTTTGTCAAAGGTCTTCTCTGCATCTATTGAGATGATCATGTGATTTTTATCTTTGGTTCTGTTTACGTGATGGGTTACATTTATAGATTTGCATAGGTTGAACCAGCCTTGCATCTCCGGGATGAAGCCTGCTTGATTGTGATGGATAAGCTTTCATCTACAAAGAACTAAAGCACATTTACAAGAGGAAAACAACCCCATTAAAAAGTGGGCAAAGGATATGAACAGACACTTTTCAAAAGAAGACATATATGAGGCCAACAAATATATGAAAAAATGCTCATCATCACTAGTCATTAAAGAAATGCAAATCAAAACTACATTGAGATACCATCTCACACAGTTAGAATGGCAATCATTAAAAAATCTGAAGACAACAGATGCTGGAAGGGATGTGGAGAAATAGGAACACTTTTACACTGTTGGTGGGAGTGTAAATTAGTGCAACCATTGTGAAAGACAGTATGGTGATTCCTCAAGGATCCACAAATAGAAATATCATTTGACCCAGCAATCGCATTACAGGGTATAAACCCAAAGGATTATAAATCGTTATGTTATAAAGACATATGCACGCGTATGTTCATCGTGGCACTGTTTACAATAGCAAAGACTTAGAACCAACCCAAATGCCCATCAATGATAGACTGGATAAAGAAGATACGTCACATATACACCATGGAATACTATGCAGCCATAAAAAAAGATGAGTTCATTTCCTTTGTGGGAACCTGAATGAATCTGGAAACCATTATTCTCAGCAAACTGACATAAGAACAGAACACCAAACACCGCATGTTCTCACTCATA
The DNA here is from genome assembly GCA_963573385.1 of Cacajao melanocephalus. NCBI lineage: Eukaryota > Metazoa > Chordata > Mammalia > Primates > Pitheciidae > Cacajao > Cacajao melanocephalus. The sequence continues at coordinate 105,576 of CAUYLG010051553.1, read as the reverse complement.
GGTGGATGTGGAACAATGAGAACACATGGACACAGGGAAGGGAACATCACACACTGGTGTCTGTTGGGGGGTGGAGAGCTAGGCGAAGGATGGGGGGTGGGGAGGCTGGGGAGGGATAACATTGGGAGAAATGCCTGTTGTAGGTGAAGGGGGGATGCAGGCAGCAAATCACCATGGTGTGTATACACTTATGCAACAATCCTGCAAGTTCTACACATGTACCCCAGAACTTAAAGTGTAATTTTAAAAAATGTTAAAAAATTGTCTATCTTTTTTGAAAGGAACTTAGGATTGTCTATGGAAATGAAAAACGCATATGTTTTGCTTTGGCAGTTTAACTTCTGACTGTGCGTGTGTATAGGTGTACAGAAAGAGATTCACAACAGCACGGTTACAATGAAATATATGGAAACACAAACAGGCTGTTCACTAAACTGTGATGCATTATGATAAATTATGACACAGCTACAGCCACTATATTAAATGAAGAGAGCAAGTTTCTTAACACTAGATATAGTATGATCCATTTATGTAAGCTCACATTGAGGTGTCTCGAGCCGTCGGTTTATGCCTTCTAATAAACATGTTTGTAGAAAGATTATCATTCTTTCTAGTTTAATAAGTATACCTGAAATACGTACTTTACTGTTATTTCTAATGGTCATATGTAAAACTGAAGGATTTCAGATAATCTAAGTGCTTTTTGTTCAATTTATGGGCAAAAGCTACTACAAATTACATTCACCTGAAATTAATTTCTAAGACATTCTTCCACTTTGGCTCTAACAGTAAAAGTATGCCACTAGACTTATTTTATTACTCAGTATTTACTGGCTATTATGAACATACTAACGTGATAAACTCAGATTTTGTCCAGAGCCTATGATGGACTTTCATTTGGTTGAATCGAAAAATGAAACAAACACTTCACTGATTTTAATATGTGCTAATAAATTTCTAGATTTTTTTGCTCTCTGATCTTGTAATAAGGTGTTAATGTAGCAAGCAAATATTTTGACTTTCTTCTGAGACAAAAGATAAAACAAATAAATGAAAGAAATTTTCTGCTTAACTGTTTTTATTGGTCTTCATTCAGTGTGTCATAAGATACATTTTCTGGAGAATGGAATTTTACAGAAATCGCTTCCCTTTAGATCATATAAGTTAGATAATTCCAAAAATACATTAACAAGTTACAAAAATTGTAAGCCTGTTCAATACTATCATAGTTTATAAATATACACTATATATAGTAGTATATTTATTCAAGTTATTGTTTTATTAGGGATTTGGGATGCAGTTGGATGGCTTAGAAGGGAGTCTGGGCAATTTGTAGGAACTGGAATTTAGAAAAACCGAGTGAAAGTTATTGTTAGAGGGATAGAAATTCAACAGCTCTCCCTCTTCTGGGTATCCCTGGAAGATAAACTTACATCAGGAAACTTTGAAAACAATTCCATGTAGAATGTAGCTGTCTGCTATCCCATTGTGTCATTATAGTCTATGATATTTTACAACATATAGAATTTTTCAAATGTGTTTAAATGACTGAATAAATAAGTGTTTTCATAAATAAGTGAATTGATGACCAGGAACACAGGTGAAGAAATACCTTACCTTTGAGTACATGTAAATGCAGTACAAGAATTATTTAGAAAAATTCATTGTCTTTAATGTACTAGATAGGGTACTGAACATCAGGACTTTCTTGAGTCATATCAGTATCCTTAGATACACAGGATAGATGTCTAAACTTCTGTTTTCCTACTATTTCAACTAAAATGTCAGCCATGAAATCTGTAATTTGCATCTCCATCATGTGAATTATATCTAACAGAATGTTTTAAAAATATCTCATGATATTGCCCTAATTCTAACCCTTTTCATTCTGTCTTTATGATTACAATAGTTTCTGATCTCATCTTACCACTCTTAAAGTAATTTTCAAGTGTATCCTTTTCTTTAATGAGTGGTATATTCCTAGAAGACAATGCCTATCATATCACACCTGTCTTTAAGATCATGTCCTACCTCCACACGGTAACATTCTTACCATGAACACAACTGCCATTATGTTGACATTAACTGACATTTTGATGGTCTTTTTCTAACCAAGCTTCTCATGAAAGCTGCATTAAAGTTACAGTGGAAAAAGAATCTATCATGTCATTTTATTATTAACATTTTTCTAACCTTATATCTTTTTCAACATTGTCAGTCATTTACTCATTAATTCAACATGAATGTGGTAACTGTACTAGGCCAGGCACTATACTTGGTATAAAAGACATTAAATATTAGGTTAGGACTCTACCGTAAAAGAAACATGATCAAATAAGAGAGAAAAATATATAAACCAAAAACTATAATTCAATACAATGCTTCTACTATATTTTTTCCTTCCAAACTTAGTAAAATTTCTTATGCAATAAAAACTTTCTTAAAATTTTATGTTGAAATGAAACTCTCTTTTCCTTTTTCTGCTATATCATGTTATTTATATTTCTATTAAGGTAACTATTTAATTCTTCTTTGCAATATCCTTAGTTCATTCATTTATTCAGTGAATATTTCACAGTTTAGTGTTTGCCAGTGTTTCCTGTGTGCCCCCTACTGGCTCATAAATTCTTTTAGGATAAACCGTATGTCTTGTTTTCATTTCATTATGTCTAGAAAAAGTATAACATTCTATTTTCAGATTAAAAAGTAAATAAATTGTGTAAGCATAACACTGAAAGATGACTTGATTATAAGAAGACTATTAGTCATAAGGGTATATGTCTCTAATAAGATCTAATTTGAAGTTAAGTTACTTGTGACAAATGCATGTCTAGAAAAACCCAATGCTCTAAGTAAGAATGCATCTAATGCATTATGTTTAATTTGAACTTCACAATTTAAGAGCCAAATTGAAACAAAAGAACTGTGTGCACAAATATATGTAAATAGAATTGTAAAGCTTTGAAGTATTAGGATATGGGAGAATAGTTGGAAAGTTAGAAAAATAAAAAGTGTTTATCTGTGGAAAACGAAGAATGATGGAAACGGAATAAATTGCCATCTTTAAATTTCATATATCTATCCAGGCAGCAAAGCTACAATGAATGCAAAATACATAAAGAAAAGATAGCCAGATTTTGATTTTAATCTGCTGAGTGTCATGTATAGGCCAAACACTGAATTGAAATTCCTTAATTACAATATTGAAGTAGAAGTAGGATGTTGAACTAGATTATTTCTAAGACACTTTTCAAGTCATGAGCCTAGGATAATTTAAATATTTAGCTGTAACTCAATTTTCCATTGCCCTTTTACTTTAGGACTTCATTGTTTTTATTCTAGCTAGAAAGAATGGTTTTTAAGTAAATATAGTTCTGCATTAAATGTTTGTACTAAGTAGTGTTTTCAAATGTACATTTCTGGAGGACAGATTTTCAGAGGTAAAAATGTTTTCTAATAAATTAATGAATCATTAAAGTGTATAAATGCCTATAAGGTGTTCATCAATTATACAATTCATCATAATCAAAGTACTTTGGTTTCACATATAATTTTCCTTCCTAATGTAACTATTGGTCTAATTGTAAAGATGGGATATATTTAACACAACTAAATAATAAATCTATACACAATAGCAAATATTTTATATGTTTGATTTTTTTGCCATTTTCCTACTTTTAGCAACAAAATTTATCATATTTATGTAATATCAAGACAAGTACTATTTTAAAAATAGGATTACAAAACTCCATAAAATTTATTTTTGTATATGATGTGAAATTAATGTGTTTGAGAGAATGAACAGGAAGACCTAAAAAGTAAAGAAAAAACACAAGTAATGAGAAAAGCAACATGATAAAGACATCTGTAAAAGAAGAGTCAATGACACAGGTTCCAAAAATCAATGAAAGGAGCAATCCATTGAGTGACTCTACTAATTACCTTGAGCAACATAACCACCTTGTGTCTGAATTTTCTTATTTTTGTTGGAAAGACGTTGGCACATATTATCTTAAATGTCCCTTTGAACTCTAAACATATAATTTTATAAAATTATCTCTCCGTTTATCATCAAATAAATTATATCTCAAATGCTTTGCAAAGGAGGCAGGTTTTCTTCTTATGAAAGGAAAAATATATGGCTGTTACGGCTTTGGGGATATCTTGTCAACTGTTTTCCAGTTTTGAGATTTTTTTTTCATAATAGCTTCTTCTTTAACATTTATAAACGTTTCTGCCCTAAAAATCCCCGTGTTTCCAGAAAGCTAATCATTATCAGAACTTTTTTTTTTTTTTTACTTTTTTATTTTACTTTAAGTTTCAGGATACATGTGCAGAACATGCAGTTTTGTTACATAGGTATACATGTGCCTTGGTGGTTTGCCGCACCTATCAAACCTGTCATCTAGGCTTTAAACTCCACATGAATTAGGTATTTGTCTTAATGCTCTCCCTCCCCTTGCCCCCCATCTTTTGGGCAGGCCCTGGTGTGTGATGTTCCCTTCCCTGTGTCCATGTGTTTTCACTGTTCAACTCCCACTTAGGAGTGAGAACATCTGGTGTTTGGTTTTCTGTTGCTGTGTTAGTTTACTGATAATGATGACTTCCAACTTAATCCATGTCCCTGCAAAGGACATGATCTCATTTTTTATAGCTGCATAATATTCCATGGTGTAAAAGAACGTATCATCAGAGTGAACAGGCAACCTACAGAATGGGAGAAAAATTTTTCCATCTACCCATCTGACAAAGGTCTACTATCCAGAATCTATAAGGAATTTAAACAAATTACAAGAAAAAACATAGAACACTCCATCAAAAGGTGGGAGAAGGATATGAATGGATGCTTCTCAAAACAAGACATTTATGTGGCCAAGAAACATGAAAAAAAGCTCATCATCATTGGTCATTAAAGAAATTTAAATCAAAACCACAGTGAGATATCAACTCATACTATTGAGAATGGCAATTATTAAAAAGTCAGGAAACAATAGATGTTGGCAAGGCTGTGGAGAAATAGGAACACTTTTACACTGTTGGTGGGACTGTAAATTAGTTCAACTATTGTGGAAGACAGTGTGGCAATTCCTCAATGATCCAGAACCATAAATACTATTTGACCAGGCAATTCCACTACTGGGTATATACCTCCAAAATTAGAAATCATTTTACTATAAAAACACATGCACATGTATGTTTATTGCAGCACTGTTTACAATAGCAAAGACTTGGAATCAACCTAAATGCCCATCAATGATAGAACAGTTTTGAGATTATATACTACCTTTATTTCTGGCCTTTCCTTTGTTTAGTTTTCAGTCATTTCATTGTTTATTAACAACAGAAGCCTTGTAGGAAATAGACCCTCTGGTAAAGCAAAATCAGCAAATACTTCTCTTTGGTCCTTTTGAAAACATCAGAGTATGAAACAGATGAAAATGAGATCTTTGAAATAATCATGGACTAAGCCTTCGTCTTCTCTTTGCTGTGGATAAATAAGACTTTGCCTTGAAGATTGTAGAGCATCTTCGTGAAAATTTCCTTCTCAATACTTAACATTAATGTCAACAAAAAACTTTAAAATATAAAAATAATTATATAATTATCGAAGCATTTAGTCATTAGAATCTTGCCTAATAGGAAGGTAGTATTGGTTACTAAGGAAAACCATGCATATAAAGACTGACTGTAATTGAATCCCTAAAGTTGAAACAAGGTAAGCAAATGATAAAAGAATTCATCCTATGACTTTATCTGATTGTGATATGATATAATATAATATAATATATAATATAATATAATATAATATAATATAATATATAATACAGACACATATTACCTGAATATGCAGACATATGATGTATGTATTCATAAGTCCTATTAGTATGGATAATACAATTATATTTGAGTGCTGTAGTAACAAACACAGACAGGAATAAAATATGGCAAACTAATTTATAGGCTTTTATGTAGAGGAAGTCATAATAAAATTTTTGAATAGATCTTTGCTTTGTATGAGGTAAGATTTGGATTGGTAAAACATTTTTTGTTCATATAATTTGAATGCTCAAAAATTACAGTCCAAGAATTATAAAAATATTAATGATTTTCTAAATGAAACATCATAAAAATTGTCTAATGATGTTTGTATGGCACCATTAGCATCTCAAATACATGTGTGTGTATATATATACACACACATATATATAAAAAACGCTTTTTAAAATTATACTTTAAGTTCTGGGATACATGTGCAGAATGTGCAGGTTTGTTACATAGGTACACACATGCAATGGTGTTTTGCTGCACTCATCAACCCATCATCTGCATTAGGTATTTCTCCTAATGCTATCCCTTTCCTAGCCCCCTACCACCTGACAGGCCTTGGTGTGTGATGTTCCCCTCCCTGTGTCCATGTGTTCTCATTGTTCAACTCCAAAATATGAGTAAGAACATGCAATGTTTGGTATTCTGTTCCTGTGTTAATTTGCTGAGAATGATGGTTTCCAGCTTCATCCATGTCCCTGTAAAGGACATGAACTCATCCTTTTTATGGCTGCATAGTGTTCCATGGTGTATATATGTTACATTTTCTTTATCTAGTCTATAATTGATGGGCTTGTGGGTTCATTCCAAGTATATGCAATTGTAAACAGTGCTACAATAAACATATGTGTGTATGTGTCTTTATAGTAGAATGATTTATAATCCTTTGAGTATATATACTCAGTAATGAGATTGCTGGGTCAAATGGGTTTCTGGTTCTAGATCCTTGAGGAATCCCACACGATATTCCACAATGGTTGAACTAATGTACATTCCCACCAACAGTGTAAAAGTGTTCCTATTTCTCCACATACTCTCCAGCATCTGTTGTTTCCTGACTTTTTAATGATCGCCATTCTAACTGGTGTAAGATGGAATCTCATTGTGGTTTTGATTTGCTTTTCTCTACTGACCAGAGATAATGAGCTTTTTAAAAATATGTTTGTTGGCCATATAATTGTCTTCTTTTGAGAAGTGTCTGTTCGTATCCTTCACCCACTTTTTGATGGGGTTGTTTGCTTTTTTTCTGATAAATTTAAGTTCTTTGTAGATTCTGGATATTAGCCCTTTGTCAGATGAATAGACTGCAAAATTTTTCTCCCATTCTGTAGGTTGCCTGTTCACTCTGATAATAGTTTCTTTTGCTGTGAAGAAGCTCTTTAGTTTAATTAAATTCCATTTGTCAATTTTGGCTTTTGTTGCCATTGCTTTTGGTGTTTTAGTCATGAAGTCTTTGCCCATGCTTATGTCTTGAAGGGTATTGTCTAGGATTTATTTTAGAGTTTTTATGGTTTTAGGTCTTACATTGAAGTCCTTAATCTATCTTGAGTTAATTTTTGTATAATGTGTAAGGAAGGTAGCCAGTTTCAGTTTTCTGCATATGGCAAGCCAGCTTTCCAAAAACCATTTATTAAATATGAAATCCTTTCCCCATTGCTTGTTTTTGTCAGGTTTGTCACAGACCAGATGGTTGTAGATGTCTGTAATTAATTCTGAGGCCTCTGTTTTGTTCCATTGGTCTATATATCTGTTTTGGTACCAGTACCATGCTGTTTTGGTTACTTTAGCCTTGTAGTATAGTTTGAAGTCAGGTAGCGTGATGCCTCCAGCTTTGTTCTTTTTGCTTAGGATTGTCTTGGCTATATGGGCTCTTTTTTGGTTTCATATGAAATTTAAAGTAGATTTTTCGTAATTCTGTGAAGAAAGTCAAGGATAGCTTGATGGGGATAGCATTGAATCTACAAATTACTTTTGGCAGTATGGCCATTTTCATAATATTGATTCTTCCCATCCACGAGCATGGAATGTTTTTCCATTTGTTTGTGTCCTTTCTTATTTTCACTGAGCAGTAGTTTGCAGTTCTCCTTGAAGAGGACCTTCAAATCCCTTGTAAGTTATATTCCTAGGTATTTTACTATCTTTGTAGGAATTGTGAATGGGAGTTCACTCATGATTTGGCTCTCTGTTTGTCTATTATTAATGTATAGGTATCCTTGTGATTTTTGCACATTGATTTTGCATGCTGAGACTTTGCTGAAGTTGCTCATCAGCTTAAGGAGATTTTGGGTTGAGATCATGGGGTTTCCTAAATATACAATCATGTCATCTGCAAACAGAGAAAATTTGACTTCCTCTCTTCTTATATGAATAGGCTTTATTTCTTTCTCTTGCTTGATTGCCCTGGCCATAACAACAATACTGTGTTAAATAGGAGCAGTGAAAGAGGCTTCCTTGTCTTGTGCCTATTGAACAAAGCAATCTTTACTATAAATTCAAGATCACACTTTTTTTTCTATCAAGTGAGTATGGTAAACACAGTAAATAGTTAAGAATACTGTCTTTAGAGCCATAAAGACCATGTTTTCAATTCTTCATCTCATTGATGAGTGCCTCTTAAAGGATGTAAATACCATCTTGGAAAAGTTTCCCAACCATTTTAAGTATAATATAAAGGTAATAATATATTAATTATAGGATTGTGGTTAAAAATGAACACAATAGTTTGAAAAACAGCGTAGTATTTATTTGATACTAAAACCTCAATATATGTTTAACTATTAAGATAAAGCTGTGATGGCATTGTTTGACCATGAATAAAAATGTGCTTTAAACATTTAAAGGATCATTGTAATATAGATGTTTGCCAATACTTCATGTTTGCATCTATCAAAAAAATAGATAAGATTGTCTGAATGCAGAAATAGTAGAATTCCTCAAAAGTGATTAAACATTGAAAGATATGCTTCTCATCAACTCTTCCTCCAGAAGCTATTTACATTGAAATACAGCTCTCTCTCCAGAAACATTTATGTCTATGCATTTTTAGATAATTGTGTGAACCAGTACTTTCGATTTTCCTTCTAAAAAGTGTGCAATGTATATGGGCCCTCATGAAGTTGTAATGAATTGGAGTGAGACTCCTGTATCACCAGAATCTGGTCTATATGCTGTACTGTAGAGGCCAAGTTGGCTATGAAATAAAGAAGCATACCAAAAAAAAAAAAAAAGTCAATCCAAAGGAGCAAAGGCAAGTTCAGCAACCAGCAACTAAAAATAACTTCTAAAGAAGGTGAGGACTGGGAAAATCCCCTGAGACAAGGGTACAAAGCTTAGATTTGAAGTAGAGGGCCTTTTATAAAATGCCAATGGAAGGACTCTTGATTAGATAGAGGGCTGCTATGGGCTCTGAGCTTGTCAGACAAGTTAAACATGTGTTAGTCCTAAGAAAACGGTATAATTATAACTATAAGATATTGAAAAAATGTTTCACTCATCACTTAACAAGAAATACCTTAAAGAACAGGACACAGCTGTAATGTTAAACTTTGCTCTTTCTCTAGGAAGAAAATAAATTGAAATGCATTAAGGGGATGCATGTGTGACTTTAGCAAACAATTTCAGTAAAAACTTGACTGATAATAGCCAACAAGACTGGAAATTAAGAAGGCATTGAGGCCAGGCACAGTGTCTTACGCTTGTAATCTCAGCACTTTAGGAGGCTGAGGCAGGCAGATCACCTGAGGTTAGGAGTTCAAGATCAGCCTGACTAACATGGCCAAACCAAAACCTCGTCTCTACTAAAAATACAAAAATTAGCCAGGTGGGTTGGCACCTGCCTGTAGCCTCAGCTTCTCAGGGGGCTGAGACAGGAGAATTGCTTAAACCCAGGAGGTAGAGTTTGCAGTGAGCTGAGATCACACCACTGTGCACTCCAGCCTGGGTGACAGAGTGAGATTCTGTCTCACAGACACACACAAAAAGGCATTGAATTTACTTAAGTAAATTTACAATTTATAATAATTTATGGTATGCTTTTGGCTTACAAGAAAAGAGGTTAGTTTGCTTTTGGTTTTAAAATTTCAACAATGTGTCAAGTTATCTGCATGCCAATACTTTTTCTTTGTTCACAAATTAGATTCCTAATGCATGGGCTTCTCACTTTAACTTTACCTCTGTGTCTCATGTCAATACAGATTCTTAATCTACCACTTCCTTTAATTTTAGTAGCTACATATATCATAACACAGTTCCCACTACCTCTTGATTTATTCCCCTTCCCAATCCACCTTTCATAAGCACTTGTCACTCTTCCCTTCTTCTATAGGGTCCTTAAACATAATTTTCTTAATCAAGCATGCTCTTAACAAACAAGATACATTTTTATTTGTTTGGTTTACTTTGCTTATTTTGTTTTGGTTTTCCCCAGATAATTTTGCTTCAGGCATGACTACACAGACCAGCTTGAGGCAAAGATAAACAAATTAATGTGAAAAAGGATAGTAAAAATAATACATGGAAACAGAATACAAATCAGCATTTCAGTACATTGTCCTGGCCTTCTTATTTGCTTTGCTATCTGAAAGCAAAATTCTTATTTCTTCTCTGCTCAACTACTACTCTCACTACTTCATTTCTGACACCAAATGTGTGAATTTTCTCTAAAAAATTCAACTTAATCCTCTGGCAAACACCAAGTGAGTGTCCTACAATTTAATTAAATTCTAACATGAACCAGAGTTAGCACAGACCTCACAGGCAGGTTAAGAACTCAGTCTCAGAGGACTGACTTCTATTTCCAATGTTAGTCGCAAGTCTAGGTTGTCACCTCTGCTTCTGACTGACTGGCTATAAATTGGAGGTTCTCATAAGCCCCTTCTCAGGCACAATAATTTCCAAGTACAGTTCCCAGAAGTTAGGAAAAGAGTTTATTTACTAGATTACTAATTTATTGTAAAAGACTACAACTGAGGGACATCCAGCCAGGAGAGATGCATAGGTATCTTGAAGAGAACTTTCATGCCCTGTCCAGGTGCACCACCCTTCCATGACCTCCATGTTTTCACCAACCTGGAAACTCTCCAAGCTCATTTTTGGGGTTTATATGGAGCCTTCATTAAGTAGGCATGATCAGTTTATTACACCATTGGCCATTGGTGATTCGCTCAATCTCCTGCCATTCTTCTGTCCCCGATGTGAGTGTGGAATGGGGACGAAGGTTCCAACCACCTAATCACATAGTTGGTTCTCCTTTCAACCAGCTAACCATCTTTGGGGGCTTTCCATAAATGGCCTCATTAACATTAACTCAGGTCTAGTTGAAAGGGTCTTGTTTTGAACAACAAAAAATCTCCTTTCATCTTTATCACTTTGGAAATTCCAAGTTTCAGGAGCTCTAGGCCACAAATGGGACAAAGACCAAATATAGATTTCTTATTAAAAATCACAATATCATAGTCTTATTTAAAGTAGGGTGATAGCTTTGACTCAAATTATTAAAGCCTTTCCTTAGGACCTAGTGGGCCCTGTTGATTCAAGAGGTTTCTACTTTCTATTTGATTTTTGGCATTTCTTCGTGTGATCCCTTTTCCTTCTGCATTCATATTACACATATATTAGGTCAATGATGACTTATCTTCACATTTCCTTTTCTTTTTGTTATCAGAAATCTTATTGACCAGTTTCAGTGTTTAGGGGATTTCTGGAGATGAACTTTTACTTTGCTGAATCAATCTTAGTCTTTTCTGCTACTTAATAGCTCCCATTAAGTGATTTTTAATTTTTTTAATTTTTAATTTTTTTGGAAGGCAGAGTCTGTCTCTGTCGCCCAGGCTGGAGTATAGTGGCACAATCTTGGCTCACTGCAATATGCACCTCCCTGGTTCAAGTGATTCTCCTGCCTCAGCCTCTCGAGTAGCTAGGATTACAGGTATGTGCCACCATGTCCTGCTAATTTTTGTATTTTTAGTAGAGACGCGATTTCGCCATGTTACTCAGTCTGGTCTTGAATGCCTGACCTCAGGTGATCAGCCTGTCTCGGCCTCCCAAAGTTCTGGGAGTACAGGCATGAGTCACATTAAGTGATTTTTTTTTTTAAATTGACTATTTTAATCTTTACTAGTTCTTATTTCCTATCAGAACTTTTAATGGATTTATTCACACTTTTGACCTCGTTGAGATTACAAAAAAGCATATTTATGGAAACTTTCTCTTGTTTATGTGTTCCTTTTCTATTGTGTTTGTTTATTTTTTGATAAATTGAGGGGATGCAAGTGCAGCTTTGTTACATGCAAATTTGTGAAATCTGGATTTTTAGTTTCTTTAAGAAGTTAATATTTGGTTAAACGAATTTACAAATTCATGTAAATTGCCTTCTTTAAAATATATATATATACACAGTGTATATATATATATACACACATATATATACACATATATATACATATATACACACATATATATATACACATATACACATATATGTATGTATGTGTGTATATGTATGCCCAATAATTTTCTCTTTGCTTATTCTTTCAGAAATAAGAGTGTGTTTGGACCTTCATTATAATTCAGTTAGTCCTTTTAGAGTTTTTATTGATGTAGATTAAAAAATTAGTCTTACATGGAGAGGGAAGAGGAAGGATTATGTTTTCTGCATTCTCATATTGATTATCAGGAACTGTCTTTTTCTGTGAAGAATCGAAGTATGGAGAAAAAATTCCTCAAAGAACAGTGTGCTAATGGAACGCACAGTCATTGCTGTGGGGATTAATTTTGATAGTTGGGAGTTAGTCTGGGAGCCAAACTCTCCTTTCTAATGGGCATGCCTGATCTTGTGGAGAGCCTGCTTCAGTAGTAACCCCTTACACAGTGCTCTCTGTGCCTCTAACGAAAAACTACATTGCATCAGGGTTTCTGGTACTGAAATTCACTCCACATGCATCCTTCCATCTTGGAGTTGACACATACCTCACCCCCTCCTCTCTCTCTTTGCAATGGTTATTCTTCAGTTGCAGTGTCTGGCACTCCAACTTGAGGTATCTTTGATGATTCTATTAAACTTATTTTCAGGTGGACTTTTCTATTGAATTTATAATCCCACAGACTTGACGATATTTTTCTTATTCAATCCCTTCTGCATTATATTTTGAAGAATGACCTCAAGGGGTTTGTCATTTACCCTGAAAATTTTAGAGAAAGTAAATTAAAATGTGTTAGTCCAAATCATCCACTTGAAATGCAATCTTTCCTTCTAGTCCAGCACAGCATATCCTGTGAATAGTAGGACAGCACTTTTAAATATTTTGAGTATGTTCTGTGAAATAATAAAATGTCTGCACAGAACTGAGGTTTTTTTTTGTAAGAAAATACTGCGTAAATGCAAAACCATACTATTCCTCAAATTGAAATGTTCTTTTGCATAACCTGTATAATCATTTGGAGTTTTCAATAGACACCAACATAATCCCCACCTAAGAAGAAAATAAAATAAAATAAATAACTTTTCTTAGAATTCTGCTTCTGATTTGCCTCTTTCCATATTCAAGTATAAAAAAGAACATATTTATTTATTAAATAGCATATTTACATTAATTAAATACAGTTCCATATGGTAGACTACTCAAATTTAATGTATTGATTAATGTTTTTCTGCATAGAATAATTACTAATTACAATTAATTAAAAACTCCACATTTTAGAATAATAATTGGAGGAGAAAAAAACTATATGCAGTGTCTCACATTTTCTCTCTCCTACAGTAAAATGAACAAGAGGTATTTGTTCATATATTAAAGATCATCTGGTTTTTAGATGACATTTACACCTAGCTTATACAAATCATCTATAGTTCATGCTTTAATGAGTTTACGCTGAATTACCATCTTATTATATCTTATCTATTTTTAAAATAAGCATAAATGCCAATCTGTGACCAGAAAATTGCAAGATTGATTGTATATATATTTGCTTATTATTTTGAGTAAATTTTATTTTTCTCGATGTCATGTAATTATAGAAATAAGGCTAAATTCAGCTTATCTGGTAAGGATTTGTCTGTAAGAATATGTATAAATTATCTGTTGTATACTTAATACTTTTACAGTTTAACTCTTGGGAGCAGTGATAGAGAGCATTTATTGTATGGCCCCTCATTTCAAAGAGCTCATCCTATTTTTGTTTGAAAAGATTATAGTATATTGCTCATAATTGTCATTAGTATGAAGCAACATACTATGAAAAACTAAGTTGTATTGTATAGATGGTAAAAGCAGAGACTCTATCACCAACTATCTAAATAACAAAGTTAACATCATCAACATTGGAACAAACCCTTACCATGCCTCATTTGACTCAATACACTGAGAAGGACACAAAATCACTTCTGAGGTGTCCTTCCCCAAAATGCATAACCTGAATCTAATGAGAAAATACCAGACAAATAAAAACTGATTGACTCTTTGTTTCCAATTGCTGCTGCAACAAATTGCCAAATCTTTTGTGGTTAAAACAATACAAATTTATCTTATGGCTTTGGAGACCACAAGTCTGAAGTGGGCCTGAGGGAGCTAAAATTAAAGTACCCACAGAGCTATGTTGCTTCTGAAGTCTATCGGGGGCAATCTGTGTTTTCTGCCTTTTTCACCTTCTAGGTGCTGCTTGTATTTCTTGACTCATGGCCCCTTCCTCCATCTTCAAAGCCGGTAGGGTAGCATCTTGAAATCCTTCCCTTTCCCCCTCTCCCTCTTCCTTTCCCTCTCCCATCTTTATTTCCAACTGAAAGCTATGAATCTCTACTCCACTATTTTTGCCTCCTCTTATAATTACCTTTGGGAATACATTAGACCCACCTGGGCAATACAAAATAATCTTCTCATTTCAGGATCCCAAATGTAATCACATCTGCAATGTCACGTATGCCTTGTAATATAACATAGTCATAGGGATTAGTAGGTGGTCATCTTTGTGAGTCAATTATTCTGTATAGCACAGAGATACTTATAATATACCTGTACCTTAAGCAAATGTTAATATCATAAAACAAAAAGACACTTTGACGATTCAGTTCAATCAAAGAAGCCTAAAAGATATGCAAAAACTAAGTGCAGTACATAATCTTGAATTAGATTTTGGACCAGAAAAAAATTTGCTATAAAATATTAGAATAATTGAGATAATTTAAATAATTGAACTATGATTATGTTAGTGAATGTCCTTTTTCTGAAGATAAAAATGCACAGAAGTATTTAGGAATAAAAAGGCACACTGGAGCAACATACTCTCAAATGGATTAAAAAATAATAATAACAAATGAACATAAAGAATGGAAGAGTAAATGAAGTAAAATATCTATAATTATTTAATCTATTAAAGAGATGCAGGAGTTCCCTGTGATATTTATGCTAATTTTTCTGTATCTTTGAAATCATTTCCAAATAAAACCATATAAATGTACTTTCCGAAAAATCTCTTACATTATGATATTATCAGGTAAGCTCTTTATTTTCAGCACATCTATAAACAGGTTACACAGTTACTATCTTTATGACACGTCAATTGAGGATGACAGAAAAAATAGATAAACGAAGTTCAGGTGAGAAAGTCCTAGAATCAAATGTGTTAAGAGCTGATCCCTAAAGTGTGTTTGCATTCCTGTACAATGAGATGGTATTATATTGGACTGTGAGGTCAGTGATAAATTAGAACTTCTTTACAAGCATAAGAGTATTTCAGAAGACTTTTTCAGTAGTGGAGTAACATGATACAAGCAATAATTAAGGCATAAGTGTTGACGATGGATTGGAGGAAAATAACTTTAGAATTTGGCAGCTACGGAAACTTGCAACATGCAATATGGCTTTTTTAGCATTCTAATTTTGCTGTGGTAAGAATCGAAGCTTGTATATCAGCAGGTGGCCTGGAGAGGAAGAGATATGGAGGGAATCTGTAGTACTTGAAAACAAACAAGATACAGCAAGACAAAGAAATATGAAACTAAGAAGAATAAGACTTTTTGTTTTTAGTTTGAATAAGCAAATAATGGAACCTATGATAGGAAAAATTGGTATGTGAAGATTATTAATTAGTATTTGGCATTATAAGGCTTACTGAATGGTAAGATAAATAATAAAAGATAATCAGTAAGATATTGCAGGTTTAGGAACTTATCTCAGTAGACACAAAAGGAAGTTCAGTTATAAAACGGCAGAAGATGCGTACCGATTCTGATAACCCACATTAACATTAGGTCTAGAGTTATTTGATGTTATGGAAACACAGAAAATCTAATATGGTAAGAAGAGAAATCTATTTTAACTTAATCTATTTCCATACTTACAGTGCAATAAGCTGTCAGTTTATGCTATTTTAAATTTCCATTTCCTTTCAAGAGAAAATGGATTTTGTATGTATAATTTGTCTCTAATTTTATGATGTACTGTTATTTTAAGGCCATGTGTTACATCTATTTTAGTCAAGATTTCACAATTTTAGAACCTGTGTAAAAATTAACTTCAAAATCTATAAAATTACACTCGAGTTGTCATCAGTAATTCCTCCTAGTACTTTTTAGAAAGAAATCATTCATTCCCTCTTTCAAATATGCAATATAAATTCTACTCTCTTAATGGGTTCTGCAAAACTGATGACTATCACTTAGCAGTTAAATACCCTGCAGGGATATTTTTTTCACTTGGTATATATTCTATCATTAAAAATTATACTTTAAGTTCTGGGGTACATGTGCCAATCGTGCAGTTTTGTAACATAGGTATACACGTGCCATGGTGGTTTGCTACATCCATCCCACTGTCGTCTACATTAGGTATTTCTCCTAATATTATCCCTCCTTAATTCCCCTACCCACTCTGCAGGGATTTTCTTTTTCACATTTCCAAGTTCTATAGCCCCCTGAAGAACTTCCAATTGAAGGAAAAGTTCTATTCTTAATTTTCTCTACCTACACTTCTACCTAATCCAGTGGACTACTCTCCATTGGATCCCATAATTGTGCAGCATCCTTTAAAAACAACAGCCTTCATCATCATAGACAACATTTATTGAGCACTTGCAATGCATTACATGTTGTATTAGTGGATAATAATTTAACAGATGAGAAAATATGGTGTATTCACTTTCTTTTGCTTCTGTAACAAATCACCACAAACACAGTGCCTTATAATACTACAGAATCATACTCTTACAGTTCTGGAGATCAAAAGTCTAAAAACAAAGTGTTAGTAAGGCTGTGTTCCTTTTGGAAGCTTCATGGAAGAATCGTTTTCTTTACCTTTTCCAGCTTCTAGAAGCCATCTTCATTCTGAGGCTCCTGGCCCTTCCTCCATCTCCAAAGTATAGCACTCCAACCTCTGCTTCTGTCCCAACTCCTTTTGCCTTGGACCTTTTTTACACCCTTCCTATAAGGACCTTGTTATTACATTGGGCTTACCTAGATCCAGGATAATATCTTTAATTTAATCACATATCAATATCACTTTTACCATTAAAGATAACACATTAACAGGTTTTGGAAATTAAGAAGCAGATGTCTTTGGTCTTGAACTCCTGACCCCAAGTGATCCATGCAACTCTGTCTCCCAAAGTGCTGGGATTACAGCTATAAGCCACCACACCTGGCCTAGAAGTAGATATCTTTGGGAAACCATTATTCTGTCTACCACACATCAGTCAGAGAGATAAACATCTTGCCAATGTCGCTCAACTTCTTACATAGCAGAGGTCAGAAGAAACTCAAAATTGTGTAATACAAATCATGTGCCCCCAGTCACTACACCCTGCTGCCCTCCCAGATAGGTCTTATAGTCTCCATCCTTCTTAAAATTCCTACCTACATTGACTCCCAATAATAGTGCCCCAAAACACACATACTTGACATACCAAGGACTGTAGAAATGGAATAACCATAGGAATACCTGATTTATTCCTTCAAGATAATCTGGGCATATACTACTTGTCTATAAGCCTTACTATGCTTTTTATATTTTGAATTTTTCAGTGTCAGACACAAAAGAGGTGATAGAGCTGAGTTGTTTGATCTTGACTGTAAAATAGAAAATTAAACAAAACAACACAAAATCTCCTTTCTGCTTCATGTTCTTGCTACCCAAATTTTCACTTAAAGCCAATGTACTATGTCCTTCTGTATTTCATATTCACATAATGGCCTTAAAAGTATATCCAAAATATATTATTTATTTCAGAGTAATGAATATCCACTTTTAAGTAACTGAAGCCTTAAACAATTGATGTAAATACCAAAGCAAACACAACAGTAAACTATAGAACTCTTGTCTGGATAGGGTATATTATTTTATCACTGACTTCTTAATATTTTTGCTACATATGTTCTTTTGGTGTCATGAACATCTCCATGTGCTGAGCAGAATTTTATATCTGAGAAACAAGAGTATCAGTATAATATCAGATTAAAAAAATAATTGCCAATTTGATACTGGGAATGGGAGGGGTGTCTCCAAATACTTTTAAGAATATATTCCTAGCTACATAATATCTTGAAATAATATTTATTTGATATATTAATTAGAAATTAATCTATATAATTGTAATATCTAACTATTCAGAAGTTTATGAAATTCAGCTTCCTAACTCTCAGATTCTGACAGTTTAATTTTTGTTATGTTTTGGACATTCCCAATCTTTAACATATCCTTCTGTTGTTTAAAAGAGGAGTGTGTCCCTAGACTGGGCACAGTGGCTCACGCCTGCAATCCCAGCACTTTGGGAGGCTGAGGTGGGTGGATCACCTCAGGTCAGGAGATCAAGACCAGCTTGATTAACACAGTGAAACCCCGTCTCTACTAAAAATACCAAATTAGCCAGACGTAATGGTGCATGCCTATAATCCCAGCTACTAGGCTGAGACGGGAGAATCGCTTGAACCCAGGAGGTGGAGGCTGCGGTGAGCAGAGATCGTGCCATTGTACTCCAGCCCGGGCAACAAGAATGAAACTCCATCTCAAAAAAAAAAAAAAAAAAAAAAGTGGGTCCCTAAAATTAGCCTATACAGTCATATTGCCCTTCAGTGTAACATTTCTGTAAATCATACTATTACCTAAAACCTCTGGATTATTTTAGTATATTCTCCCCTATAACCTTTCATTTTCAACATTGTCAAAATATTAGTTAATGTGGCAACGGTAACTTATTCCATAAATGTCTAAATTCATGTGTAATCTGATAGTCAAGTCCTAATAGCATCATTGCTCAACAATGTTTTGTAAACCCAGACCTTTTTTTTGCATAGCACTGCTTTAAAATTATTTTTCTTCCTTTTCCTTTTTATTGCTTTTTAATATTTTCTTAGAACAAGAAATTATTAGTTCTCCTTTTGTATTTTCCAATTATACTTGCTAATACATGCCATTGTAAGCTAACACAGTATAAAATGTAAGGTTCTTCACGATTTCTTTTTTTAAAAGATTAGAAAGGAAAGCAATCCTGTAATTTATTTTGACTAAAATAATGTTTATCATTTTATCTGAAAGAATAAGAAATAAGCTTAAAAATACTATGTCAAAATGTTGACACAAATAGTCTCAAATGAACTTCATGTCATAGTAGCTTTGCTTTTTATTGTATTAGGAATATTATAATTCAGTTTGGAAAATTTTCTAATTTAGGTTTATTACATCAAGACCGTCAGATATAACATGCAGCTTTCCTGCATAAAATCATAAAATAGATAAGCTGTATGATACTCAGTTTGCTCACATTTTTCACATTTGTTGAGTTCTTAGACCTTATGTACCAGATATAAGTAAGCATGGTTATTATTATGCTAGAGTCTAAAACAGGAAAAATAAGAAAATTGTCATGCCTCAATTGAGGAAACACTTCCAGACTATTTTAAAAGATTTTTTACTTATTATGTTTTTACTTTCTGGAAGTAGTGTGGAATAAAATGACTACCAAGGAGCATATGTTCAAATACAGTGTAATTACTAATTAATCTGTTTCATACTATGCTTTTAAAGGAAAATATACTATTTCTTAGAAGTTCTTACATTAAATGTATTAGTAGTATTAAGAAATTTATTTAATACACTGATGCATTGCCAGAATAGAAGACCAATTAATATTTCCAGCAAAAAATTTTTCCATATGTAGTATTTATTTATAATTCTCCCTTTTACTGTAATTTGTTTTATTGTATGTAAATAATTTAAGCATGATCCAGCTTCTGTGTAGTAGCTCTTACCATAGGATCAGTTGATAATTACTTGAGGGAATATATTATAACTGCATTTTATAAAAAACGTGTGCTTAATAATAACATAGATATAGATAATTACCTTTTTTTGTTGTTTTTATTCTTTTGAGATGGAGTCTCACTCTGTTGCCCAAGCTGGAGTTCAGTGATCTCTGCATGATCTTGGCTCACTGCAGCCTCTGCCTCTCAGGTTCAATCGATTCTCCTGCCTCAGGCTCCTGAGTAGCTGGGATTACAGGCTTGCACCACAGTTCCTGGCTAATTTTTATATTTTGGTAGAGACAGGTTTCGCCGTGTTGGCCAAGAAGATCTCTAACTCCTGACCTCAGGTGATCTGCCAACCTCAGCCTCCCAAAGTGCTGAGATTACAGGTGTGAGCCACCACACGCAGCCAGTAGTTACCATTTTTGAGCAGTTTCTATGTGTCTGATATTGTAATATATGCTGGTTTCACAATAATCCTTCAAAGTAATGGTCTCTCCAATTCAGATTCATAAGGTGAAGATCAAGGAATTTAACCTGACTAGTAAACTACATAAGTTATTTTAATGCGCATAGCCTTTTGAGGAGCATGAAAAAAATCTAGTATTTCCAAAGAGTGGTGATCATAATGAAAAAAAGCCCTTAAACTTTCATCATATAATGAGTAACTAAAAGGTTTGTAATACTTAGGGTGCAATTTGTCAGTCTCACAATAATTTTAAAGGCAGACATACTGTATAACATTTATATTTGTTCTGGCTAACTTGCTTGAACCTGGGAGGCAGAGACTGCGGTAAGCTGAGATCGTGCCATTGCACTCCAGCCTGAGCAACAAGAGCAAAATTCCATCTCAATAAATAAACAAATAAATGTAAAATTCTCAGAGGAAAATAGTTGCAAAAGTAAACTTAATAAGCAGCATCACAGAAAACCAGGAAAACATTAAGAGAATGACATGAAGAAGTAAGTAAAAATGGAAAGAGAGAACATACTGGAAATATGAAACAAAGAAGAAAAATTATTCATATTTTATAGTCTCTGAGAAAAAAATGAAGAGCAATAATATTTAAAACAATAATATAAGCAAATACTCTAAACATTTTAAAAAGACTTCAATCTCCTCCTTGAAAATGCTCACTGGATACCTATGAAGATTAACACAGAAAAGTGTACCCTGAGACACATCTTACTAAAAGCATTCGATTTCAAAAGATAAAGGCCTCAGTCTCACCAGGCATAAAGAGTAAATGACTTACAAAGGTAAAACAAATAGACAAATATAATTTTTTAATATACCAATGTTCAAAGCAAGGCAATAACATTAATAACAGATTAAATAAGAAAATGTATTTTGCAACAAACATTTTATTTCCAGCCAAGCTTTCCTTCAAGTAGCGAAGGTATAGTTAAACAACATTTTTAAAAAAACACACAAGACTTAGGGAATTGTGAACTCATTAGGTTTCTAGATGACAAATCTCTTCCAACCCAGTGATGATGGAAAATTTAAGCAAAAGGATAGGCAGTGGCAATATATAGACATCATATAAATGTACATCTAAGACAAAAAGAATGGCAGACATAAGGGTGGGAGACTAACAAGCAAATGTAAGTACTTTGACAAAATATAGAGCAAATAAAAAATGGAAGGAGGAAGGAGAAGGAAAGAGGAAAATACAATAATCTACTGTAATAAAAGAGCATAAAGTGTATCATATTAAAAAAGAAACTAAAAGATTAAATTAGCAAGCAGGAGCCTAAGGGCATTAGAAAGGTTTTAAGTATAAAGGTAACTATAACACACACACACACAAACACACACACACACACACACACACGTGTGTATGCCACATCTCCCAGAGGAAAAATATAGTTATTATTGCAAAAGACATATAATTATAATATTTTATGACTGAGTTGAGATCAAATGTATAAGTCCTGCCAATAAATCTGAATTAGTTTAACTTGCCTGCTGAGAGAAAAAATTTCAATTTAAGTCTTAAATCAAGATTCAAGTATATACTTTTCACAGGAGACAACAAACCTGAAACAAAACAAAATGATCTAAAAAGGCTAAAAATAAAGGCGTGAACAAATACATGTTGGAAATGAACTATAAAGAGAATTACAGTAGCAGTTCTACTACCAAAGTACAAATCAATTCCAAAAGCATTAAACATGAAAAACAAGGACATGCATGAGTGTTAAAAAGCCAGTATTAGAAATACAGATATAGCACTTAGTAATACACGTACTGTGGAGACCAGCCAGGTGTCAAGGTTGTCAAAGAGAATAATAAATAGCCAAACTGAGCAACGTGGAAGGTTCTGGTGAATGAGTGCACATGGTTGGGGAGGTGGGGGGCTAGCGTACAGCTGAGAACTTAATGACGGCCCTCTCCAGAGACTGCAGCACTGCACAGAGTACTATGTGAAATGGTGGCTTCCCCCATGAAACGTACCAGGTAAATCCTTTGTTACTGTTCATGGCTAGGCCTTAAAGATCTCACATAGGATTTTGGCCTGGAGCCAGACTCGTATGTAACAATCATGTTTATGAAGTTAAAATTCTACAGGAGGTACTAAGGAGACATAGAAATAAACACTACCATAAAGGAGACATTAAAGCATCATTTTGGAATGAAGGTCCAAAACCCAGTAGAAAACAAAATGGCAAAAAAGTCATGAAAAGACAAATACACACACACAAACTCACACAACACACACTCACACAACACACACATACTATATGTTATACAAAACATATATTTTACATATGAAAATATTCAAACTCTCTCGTAATTAGAGAAATGTAAATTTAAACAACATGTAAATACCATTTCTCATCTATCAGCTGGCAGAAATTAAAAAGTAAAACCAGAAATTCTGTTGGTAAAACTGTGGGGAAACAGCAATACTTCTATATTGTCAGTGGAAAAGCAAACTGCTACAACTTTTCAAGAGAGGAAAAGCTAATGAAATTACAAATGCACTTAACCCCACTGCTAAGAAACTTCTTTAAAGATAGGCCTAAACCCATATATACCAACAGGTCATGGCAGCATTGTCTGCGAAAACTATTAGACACATTCTAAATTCCTATACCTAGAAGAATGGTTGACTAAATTATGATACTTCTATACAGTCAAGTACTATTATTTGTAGAAAAGCATAAGGTAATTTCTATAAACTGATTTAGTGACTGAAGTCACTTTCAGGATATACAGTTAGGTAGAAAAAAGCAAAAGGCAAACAAGTATATACAGTATGCTATCCTTTGTGTAAGAAAGAGATGTAAGGAAACAAACAATGTGTGTATGTGTGTATGCACACACATACACTCATTTGTGCAAAAGAAATGCATAAAGGTTAAATCAGTAACTAAAGAGATTTGTTAGTTACAGGGCATGGATGGGAAGAGTGAAAACAAGAAAAATTAGGAATTGACTAAAAGAGATGAAAAGAAAAGGAGATTACCATGTGTATAATTTGTGTAGCATTGACTGTAAACCATATTAATGTTCACATACACCCTAATAAATAAACAAAACCAATCAGGATGTGGTGGGAACCTACGAAGGAACATAACCAGTAAAAAATAAACCCAATTGTATTAAGAATGAATTCTATCACCACACTGAAGAAGATAAGAAATGTTTAAGGTTAAAAAGTTTAGATAAGTCTTTGACCCAGAAGTATTTGTAGGTTCATAAAAGTAGCCTTATCAGGCCCCTACTTCAACAAAAGCTGTGATTATCTCATTATTCAAATATGCATTGGATGATGTTTGTTACAGAATGTACTTCCAACAAATGAATGAATGAACAAATGAATGATAAATTTGAAAATGTAAGGGTTAAAATTTCGATTTAGCATTGGTTCTCATTGGCTGTGATTTTGACTCTTAGGAGACATTGGGCATTGTTTAGAACAAAGGCTTTGATTATCAACACTTGGGTGAGGGGAGTTGCTATTGACATCTAGGGGATAGCTCCTGGCATCTAGTAGATAGAGGCCAGGACTACTGCTAAACATTCCGCAATATGGAGGGCAGCCTCAATCAACAAAGAACTATCCAACCCCAAATATCAAACTGCCAAGGTTGAGAAACTCTGATTTAGACCAAGCACAATTGTTATAACTAATAATAGTGAGAAGCTGTATGTTTCTAATATGTATATGCAAAATGAGTATTCAAGATAGTCCATGATATTACAAAAATGATTTATATAAATCTAAAAGAACAATGATAATTGCACTGATCTTGAACGCTGTGGTAAAACAATCGCCTTTCTGTTGTTTTACTATTGCACTGTTCTTGAACATTGCGGTAAACAATTGCTTTTCTGTTGTTTTACTGTTGTGGAGAAAATCACATATATTAAGGCAGGTTTTCCCAACATTTGATCAAAGAACGATATGTTCTCTTTGTGGAAGTGAAAATATCTTTTTAAAAAACTCATCAAACATTCTAATTACTCTATTCTTTGTTATGCACAAAAATTAACCACAGCTTCCTGCAGAAGACAAGGATGCAGATGTTGCTTTTACATTGAGCCAGATGATTTCATTAAAATCAAATTGTAAACTCAAATATATGTTTCAATCCCTTCTCTTCCTTATGGCAACAGCATTTTAAATCCTGGGTTATCAACTTTGTATAAAATATAGGCTAAGAAATGAGGTTAGAACTATCACATTAAAATCAACGCAAGAAAAGCATTGTAATTTTAAGAAGAGTAGTCATGTATTTTGAAATTAATTTTTCAAATTTTATGCTATTAAATATATTTTTAAGTGGAATTTTTTGGTTTTGAGGACATTTTTAATTCAGGAAGTTCAGCTTGTCAACACATTTAAAATCACTTCAGATAGCAAGAAGGCACCATTATTTTTCTAGCAGAATATTTATTCCTCATCTTCCACTTGATCCTGTTGGCCATATATATTGAGTGAATCACTGAATACTTCACACTTTATAGTTCACATGTGTTCTCTATGATCACATACCACCAGTATATTATATATTGTATTTTTTCTAAGTAATACAAAAGAAATTTATTGTCACAATTTGTTTTTAAGTATACAATGACTTGTGAGTGCTCTAGAATTCTCAAGTAGCTTAATCATAAGTGGAATAGTTGGAAAAACATTCAACTAGGCAATGCATATGATTTGGACTCAAATGGTTTATTTATTTACTAGCATATTCCTGTGAGAGGAGATAAGTGGCTTTCCTAAGGACAATATTCAAGGAAAGTGGATTTTTTTTACCTAAACTTTAAAAATATGTTCCAAGATCCATATATTTAAACTAAGATTATAGTTTATAGCATTTGAACTCTAAATAGTATTTAAAAGATGCAAAAAAAATGATCGCTGTGTTTGGGACTAATCATCATAAAAACAGAAATAGAAGTTATTATTTACTGACCATCTGCTATAGTGCTGTGTTCAGAACTTTACAGATACTCTTATTACTTCAATAAGACTGACAGTAATTATATGACAAAGGTTTGAGTTGTTCCATTTCACCTATAAGGAAATTGAGGTTCAAAAATGGTATAAAATTTTCATGAAGTTATACATATA
Organism: Cacajao melanocephalus; assembly: GCA_963573385.1. NCBI lineage: Eukaryota > Metazoa > Chordata > Mammalia > Primates > Pitheciidae > Cacajao > Cacajao melanocephalus. The sequence goes on along the minus strand of CAUYLG010051553.1, from coordinate 79,932 downwards.
TAAAAGCATATAAAAGGTGGTTGGAGATATAAACAGGACTCTGTCAAATTTTAAATCCATATTGTTGCCACCAGGATAGCCTGCCAATTTGTATTCTCTGTCTTTAATACATCCAATAAGGCTTAAAGAAAAGAGGACACCCTAGGCAGTTTATACTTGTCAATAATTCAAATTAGGAAAAATAAGGGGGCCATATTATTGTGTTTTAAGATTAGTTCTTGAACAAAATACAGTCACTTTTCTAAAAGCAGTATATAAGATAGTGACTCAAATCATATTCTTAGGTTCAAATCCGTGTTCTGCCACATACTCTGTGACAATTAGAACATTGTTTAATTCTTTAGTTCCTCAGATCTCTCATTCCCACACTCATAGAGTTACTACTACTATTAAATGTGACAATGCATGTAAAATATCTGACATATAAGATGTATGCAATTAACGGCTATTTTTGCTATTATTATTATTGCTCCAGGATAGCACAGAACAACACGTAATTCTATTTAACACCCTTTGTACACATCAGTAAATATGAGGCTAAAGTTATCTTGTTAATGACATTTGTATCTTTAGTTCTCACATCTTGTGGTTCTCAGTAAAACTTTTCATTTCTAGTTACTTTCATTTTCTTGATACTTTGTAGGTCATGAATTCTAAAATTATTAAAAGAATCATACTTTTTTAAGAACTTGGTCTGTACCTTGTGTAACCAGGTGGGCAAGAAAAATATCAGAGAAGATCAACCAGGATCAATTTTAGGGGTAAATATTTGATTTCCCTTTAAAAATATTATAAATGATAAAGTTGTCAAAATCATTTAAAATGTCAGAATTACATGCACATGAACTCAGTTGCCTTCATGTACCATTTGCTTCCTTTCTCTTTTGGAGAGCAAGGTATATTTTTCTCATCAGGAATTAACATTTGTCTTACCTCTTAAACATAATTTTTAAGTTTTAAATTCAATTTTAGTTTATTGCTATTCTATCACCTTCTAATATTTGGTGTAAAATTATATAAATTCTAATGCAACTCTAAAAATCAGGACAAAAGCTTTTTTAAGAAGTAAAATTATTAAAATCTGTAGATAGCACATATGCTTTGATAAGTCATAAGTTATTACATAAAATTAATGAATAAAAGATTGTCTATCAAAACATTCTTAATTGGATTATTTACTGCAACAATTTGTTATTACAGAAATTCTTCATGTTATTTGCCTTGCTTCTTTGACAAGTTTGTGCAATTGCTATACAAATAATTTTTGTATATAATATAATATTGATGTTATAATTTTATTATATGTTTAATTTATATAATTTTATTATAATTAAACACAATAATACAAATTTAATATCATAGAGTATTTAGAATATCTGAAATGTACACACCACACTTTTATTTTTAAATTTAAGCCTGAATTTCTAACATTTCTTCAAAAAGTAAATATCGTTTATTTGGTATTTTCAAAATTCACAATCTATTTCAGCACGCTTGAGTCCCAACTATATTTGCCTATAACTCTTTAGTGTAAATCTGTCACCATGAGGTATGTTGTTTTCCATAAATCTCTGTCATCTTGAATGAAAAATATGCTTAGACTGAATTTCTTATGTTTTTGTGCTGGTTTTTCTTTCTGTGTCATAATCAACCTGTATAACATTTTTCCGTAAATTCATGGCAATTTAGAGTAGTCCAAGAAAACAATATCATGCATAAGAAATATAATATAGGTCTTAGACCAGGAAGGAAGCTCAAGAAATTCTTGCTTCAAGCCCAGTGACTTTAAGAAAATAAAAAATTAATAATATAAAATCAGCATCTATAAAGTGTCTACTACCTCCCAGACATTGCATTAACACCATACATGTATTAGCTGTCTTAATCATCATAAGCACTATATGAAGTTATACTTTGTAATTATTCTCATTTTCCAGAAGTAATTTAGCAACCAAAAGGTGAAGTAACTTGGCCAAATTCACATAGCTAATAGATGGGTTAAACCCAACCTAAAACCCAGAATACCTTTATCAGATTCTGCACAGCAAGTCTGTTATACTTCTTCATAAAACCATGGGTTTTAGAATTTACTTCACTTCACCAATCCTTTTCATGTGCTTTATCTTATTTAAAATATTATTTTACTATGATTTGAGATAAACATTGTTCTCCACATACATTTGAGATAACAGTGGAAAAAAGTTTAGATATTTTGACTAAGGGCAAAGACAATTAAGTGGAACCGTTTAGGGACTTGTAGAGATTTGCCCAGTTTCCAGGCTACAAAGGGACGAAAACAATAGGGCAAGAATTTTTAGTGTTCAGATGTTTAAAATACATATTAAAATATAATCTCAGGCTATATTTGAAGATAAATTCTATTCTAACTTATTGTGCTTAGAAACTTTTGCCATATTTTGGAAAGCTTAGATGCCTTTAACATAGTTTTTTAAAGAGCTACTATAATGTTAACAGGAAAAGATAAAGAAAAATTGTAATACTAATGAATAGTAAAAACTCAACACTTGGATTACTGTTAATCTACTAAAAAAATGTTGCTTTCTTTTAAGATTAGTTTCCCTTTTATTGGCCTATCAATTTACATATTTATAGAGCATATGTTTGTGTTTGTTACATGGAAAGAATGTAGAATGATGAAGTCAGAGTAAATCACCTTGATTGTTTGATTTTTATGTGTTGGTATCATTCTAAGTCATCTCTTCCAGTGACTTCAAATATACATAATATTGTTGCTAAGTATAGTCACCCCAGTTGGCTATTGAACATTAGAACTTATTTTATCTATCTAACTGTATGTTTATACTTCTAACTAACCTCTCTTTATCCCTCCATTGCCATCAAAGTGTCTCAGTCTCCAGTACCTATCATTCTATTCTCTTTGACTATGATATCAAATTTTTAGCTCCCACATATGAGTGAGAACACATGGTATTTGTCTTTCTGTGCCTGGCTTATTTTAATCAACCAAATGACCTCCAATTCCATCCATGTTGCTGCAAATAACATTATTTCATTCTTTTTGTGGCTACATAGTATTTCAACGTGTATCTATATCACATTTTCTTTATCAATTCATCCATTGATGGGCACTTAGATTGATACTGTATCTTTGCTATTGGGATTGGAATTCAATAAATGTGCAAGTTCTGGTATCCTTTTGATGTTCATATTTCTTTTATTTTGTATAGATAACCAGCAGTGTGATGCTTGATCATACTGTAATTGTATTCTTAGTTATTTTTTGGAGAACTCTCCATACTGTTTTCTATGGAAAATGTACTAACTTACATTCTTACCAACAGTTTATGAGTTCCTTTTTCTCCATATCCTCATCAACATCTGATATTTTTGTCTTTTTATTAATTGCCATTCTGAGGTGACTGAGATAATATCTCATTGTGGCTTTTCTATATTGGATGACTTTCTATTTCTTATTTAATCTTGCTACTCATTACTGGTCTGTTCAGATTTTCTATTTCTTCCTGGTTCAACTTGGGTAGGTTGTATGTTTCCAGATTTTCAATCAATTTTCTCTAGGTTTTCCAGTTTGTTAGCATATAGTTGTTTATAACAGTCTCTGATAATCTTTTGTATTTCTGTGAGATATTTGCAATGCCTTATTTTTCATTCTTGATTTTATTTTCATCTTCCTATTACCTTTCTCAATTAGTCTACCTAGCAGTTTATTAATTTTGTTTATCTTTTTAAATAACCAATTTTTGTTTCTTTAATTCATTGCAGTATTTTTAGTCATTATTTTGTTTAGTTCTGCTTTGATCTTGATTATTTATTTTCTTCTGCTAATTTTAGATTTGGTTGGTTCTTGATTTTCTAGTTCCTTGAAGTGCATCGCTGTACTGCTTATTTAAAATCTTTTTTTTTTTTTATGTAGACGTTTATTGCTATAAACTCCTCTTTTGTGTTGTTTTTGCTGTTTCCTATGGGTTTTTGGTATGTTGTGTCTCTATTATCATTTGTTTCAAGAAATTTTCTTATTTCTAGCTGAATTTCAAAATTGGCCCAATGGTTATTCAGAAGTATGCTGTTGAATTTTCATGTATTTTTATAGTGTCTAGATTCTTCTTGGTATTGATTCCTAGCTTTATTCCACTGTGGTCTAAAAAAATACTTGAGATGATTTTGATACTAAAAAAAATTGTTGAGACTGTTTCATGGTTTAACATATGTTCAGTGATGAAGTATAGAAACTCCATTTGACCTAGCTATCCCACTACTGGGTATATATCCAAAGGATTATAAATCGTTCTATTATAAAGACACATGCACACATATGTTCATTGAGGCACTGTTTACAATAGCAATGACCTGGAATCAACTCAAACGTCCATCAATAATTGACTGGATAAAGAAAATGTGGCCAACATACACCATGGAATATTATGCAGCCATAAAAAAGGATGAGTTCATGTCCTTTGCAGGGTCATGGATGAATCTGGAAACCATCAATCTCAGCAAACTGACATAAGAACAGAAAACCAAACACCGTATGTTCTCACTCATAGGTGTGTGTTAAACAACGAGAACACATGGGCATAGAGAGGGGAACATCACACACTGGAATCTGTTTGGGGGTGAAGGGCTAGGGGAGGGATAGCAGGGTGTGGGGAGGTTGGAGAGGAAAAACATTAGGAGAAATGTCTGACGTAGGTGACAGGGGGATGGAGGCAGCAAACTACCATGTCATATGTGTACCTATGTAACAATCCTGCAAGTTCTGCACATGTACCCCAGAATTTAAGTATAATTTTTTTAAAAAACCCATAATATATATAGGCTTTGGTACTAGTCATGGTTTCAGGCATTCACTGGGGTTATTAGAATATAGCCCCTCTGGTAAGGAGGAAACCACTGTATCTGTAGCCTGATGTTTAAAATGGCTGTATTTGTAATCACCAGAACTTAGAGCATGTGTCCTTCAATTGTTTAATGGACAAATTAACTATCGTATATTTACACAATGGAATACCACTGTACAATAAAAAGAAACAAAGCACTGATATGGATGACAATATGGATGAATCTCAAATACATTTTGTCAAGTCATCATGACAAGCTCTAGGCTACATACTGTATGACTCAAGTTTTATGACACTCCAAAAATGGCAAAATTAAAGGAAAGAAAATAAATCAGTGTTGTCAGGACATGGCTTTTGTGGTAATGGATTTACTGTAAAAGGGCATAAGGGAATTTGAAAGGTGATGAAAATATTCTCTATCTTGATTGCAATGGTGTTCATACAATTGCCTTATTGTTTTATCTAGGACTTCCAGTCTAATGTTGTAGTGGGGATAATGGGCATTTAATCTTGTTTCTGATCTTAGGGGAAGGCTTTCAGTCTTTTATCAGTGAGTGTAATAGGATTTTTGGTAAACGCCTTTCAAGTTGTTAAGTTTCTTTCTATTTTTAGTTTGATGAGTGTTTTTATTACAAAGAAGTGTTGAATTCTGTAGATGCCTTTCTGCATTTATTGAGATGATTCTGTGTCTATGTGTATATGTTTGTGTGTGTGTGTTCCTTCATTTTATTGATGTGGTACAAAACACTGATTTATATCACATGTTGAACAACCTTGCATGCCTGGGATAAATCCCACTTGGTCATAGTTTATAATCATTACAATGTGCTTTTGAATTAGGATTGCTGGTTTTATGGTGAGTGTTTTTTACATCTGTATTCATAATGTATATTCATCTGTAGTTTTCTTTTCTTGTGGTAACTATGCCTGGCTTTGATATCAGGGTAATTTTGGCATCATGGAATGTGTCAGGAATGTGCTCTCCACTTCTATTCTTTTGGAAGAGTTTGAGTAGGACTGATATTAATTCTTTCAATGTTTCATAGAGTTCGCTAGGGAATGTTTTCTGGTGGTGGGGGCTTCCTTTGTTTTTGATTTTGAACAAATTGATTGTAGTATTTATTTATATAAATATATTTGAATTTATCCTTCTTAAACTTCATTGCAATCCTTGGATATATATAGCTGCCTTACTCAAATTTACAAAGTTTTCAGTCATTATGTTTTATATATTTATGTGTATGTGCATACATATAGATACATTAATATAATGATGATTACATCATGAATATAGATATGTGTGTGTGTGTGTGTGTGTATGATCATTATTATATTCCACTCATTCTCAATCTCTTCTCCGTCTGGGACTTACACAGGGTGTATTTTGGTAGTGCTGGTAGTGTCTCTTGATTCCCTTTGGCCCTGTTCATTTTTTCTCATTCTTTTTTTCTACAAGTCTTGAAATTGATAATTTCAGTTGTCCTAATTTTAAATTCAGAGTCTTCTGTCTGTACAGATCTGCCGTTTGAATCCCTATAGTGAGCTACTGTTCATTTCAACATTTGAGAAAAAAAAGACAGGCACAAAAGTATATATACTTCATTATTTCTTTTAACTAAAGCTTAAAAATGGGCAAAAGTAATAATATGTGTTTCTTTTACAAAACAAAACCAAACAAGAGCAAAGCAATTTTTTAGAAAACCATAAAATTCAGGAGAATGGAAACCTTTACAGAATGAGTAGAATGTGGTAAGTAAGGTATATATGGTAGAGGAAGAGAGTTCTGAGGTGCCAGCAGTATCTTTCACTTCTTGTTCTGGGTGGTAATTATATGGATATGTACTTAATGTTAAATAATTAAGTTAAATATTTCTATTTTATTCACTTTTTATTATTAAGTGTTGTACTCAAAAAGCAAAAAAGCATAAGAAATTTTATCACTATGAAATTTGAATGATCCCCTCAAAAAATAATAAAGGGATAAATTTACTAGCCCAAATGTGAAAGTTGGTAAATCCTAATCAACACCAATAAGGAAAATGAAATTAAATGAGGCACCCTGACTTTTCTCTGACTTTTCCTTTTTCTGACTTTTCTAAACATTTATTAAATAAATGTACATATTTAGTTGAAGAAATCACTGTCCTTTCAATCTCCCTGAGTTAGTTTAAATGACAGAGGAACTATGAACACCTGGCCCATTTTCCTTTCTAGAGATGTGTTTCAATAGAAAGTTTTTCATTTCCATCACAACAGTTTATAGACTACCATATCAAACACTGATGCTTACTTCTCTCTCTTGGTAACATTTCTGTGATTTACATTTACTTTTGTTGAAGGTTATTATTCATGAACTGTGGATTATTCCAAAGCTGATTTTCATCAAACATGACCTTTCATGTTTTTCTGTTGTAATATAAGGCAACTTACTTGGTGTAAGATTAGCATTCATGTCAATCACAAATGTACTCATCGTATCTGTTTTATTCAGTCATCAACCAGGAGACTCACAAATTTCATTCTAAATATAAAATGATCTGTCTTGTTTATGTGAGAAAAGAAATCTCTTTCTGCACTGTCTTTCATTTTTCAGTTTCTTTAAGTTAAGATTATAGATAATGATTTTGTACAGTTTTAGGTCCATGGTGGTTTCTGAGCCAATTGTGCCACAGAGTATTAGAAACCCTAAGCACAGTAAGCCTGGTGAAGTTTTCTAGATGTGATATCTTGGTAACAATTATGATCGTCTTCCTCCATCTTCAGAACTAATATCTAATACAACAGAGGTGAGCCATGAGTTTCAGCACTTGCTAAGATTTGATCATTCAAGTTACAATTTATGTTCCCATCAGTCTTAACTCTTGTTTACCATGTGACAAGTCACACTGCCTAGTCAACTTAGGAACTGGTCCATCTCTGGCTCATGTCTTCCGACTAGGACTAGGGCTTCTGACTAGTTCCTTTGCCACCACCTTTCTCTATGAAAGCTGAATCATATCTTCTCTACATCCTACCTTCCCCTCAATCCTGACTCCTGAAAGCACTGCTGTTTATGAAGACTTTCTCAGGAATGACTTTCTCTTACTTGGCTCCCAATCTACTTTTAACTAACTAACTTCAAATTTGTTTATATCCCTAATGAATCAGTGTTCTCTAGTGGGTCACAAACAAACTTGCAGAATACAATTTAATGGTCTATTCTAAACTTTTATTTCTTTAACCTCTTCAGTGTCTCTGATTCAAATTCTCTTCTCTGGCTTTTCCAGCACTGAAATAATCTACCTTTGGAAATTTTGTTATCCTTTTTTGCCTATATTTTCCCAGCCTCAAGAGGTGAGAATTCCATTCTTAGTTCTCTTCTCTTCTCTATCTCCATACCTTGACAAACTCTTAGAACACCACAACTTTAAGTCTATTTATATAGCTTGAGCAAAGTATCAGATGGCAATAAAGACAAGATTCAGTGGTAGATTTCACTTAAAGTTGACCTTAACTAAAAAAGCGAGAAAATGCATGTAGAACATGCAGCTAAAATATTTCAAGTGACGTATGTTTGAATAATAACAGTAATAGTAACAAACAAAACTAATATGTAACAGTACTAGCTGCTTTACTAGACCAATTTACTAGATGTGTCATTATTATCCAGATCCACAGAATAAAGGACTGAAGAATAGGGCATTTATCTAAATTTTCCAAAGTTCCTCCTTCATAAGCTTTGGTACTGGAATTTAACACTTGGAATTATGGATCTAAAGTGTATGTTCTTAATCACATTTCTAAGTAAATACTTTTCCCTTTGGAAGCTAAAAATGACCAGAGAGATAATAAATGTTTGCTGTGTAACAACAAATACCCACCTCCCATCACTCGCCCACATGTCAGGAGGCAATTTATAACCAGGAAATATAAAAATATAAGAGTACAATTTTCTGGGAGTAAAAGGTTTTCCATCATGATGTGTTTGTGTTTGTGTGTGTGTGAGAGAGAAACAGAGATAAAGAGGAGGAAGGAGAGGAGAGGGCTCATGAGAGGAAAGGAAAAAAAAATAGAGAAAAGAAGAGAGAAGAAAGAAGAGAAGAAACAAAGGCAGGTCCCTAAGCTCTTTCATTCTGATTTTGTACCCTACTGTGTACAATTGTACCCATTACAGTGATGTTCTATGGCCACAAGGAGAGATGATAGCGACACACTGAGGGTGGTGGAGTGGAAACTTATAAAAGACTTGGGTCCACCCATGGGACCAGTTATCTCTAGAATTTCTGAAACATGAGGAAAATGGGCCACTATGGTGTATAGCACCATTAGTCAAGTTTCCTTTTACTTGCAGCTGGAGAGATTCTAACATAGTGAGGTCTGAACCCTGCTACATTGTGCCATCAAATACTACATTACAGAGAAAGTGAAGAATTTAAGATGCAGAACCAGATTGCCTTTAAAAACTTATATGAGTTTCTCAACACACTCCTTACACTCCAGCTTCCTCAATTACAAAATGGAAATAATTATCGTAAATAATTTGTTTTTATTATTATTATCAGCATCATATTTCTATCTTTATTTTTGTTGTAATTATTTCTTTGTGGCTAAATTTTAACTATTCTGTTCTTGCTCTGATGCTTCATCTGCATATTTCTAATTATCTTCACATTATGCATTACAGATTACTGTTACTTTGTCTTTAAATATTTAATATGCAAGTTAAATATGGAGATAGCTTTAAATTAGCAGATTATGGATGTCTGTTTGAAGGCACACAAGTGAAAATTTTTCAAGAAAAGTCTTGATTACAGAACCTAGGCAGTGGTTAGTAAGTGATGGGATCCTGCAAACTAGCTATAAAGCTCGAAGAAAAATGACTGCTGAATAAGGATGTAGTTTCCCTAAATAGTAAGAATTAAACATCAAAGGCCATAACATTACTATGAATAATTATATTGACTATGCAGAATTACACTGAACTAATTCAAGTACCTTGAGCCTTGACATTTTCATTTTTTGTGACAAGAAATGCTAGTCCCCTTATATTTGTTCACTAATTAGTAGTAAAATTTGCTGGTAAGAAATATGTCATGCAATCAGTTCTGTCAGTGAGGTATTTTTCTTTGATATGGTTTTCTTCTGAACATTTCTACAGAACATCTTGTTTTTATCATAAAATTTAAATGGTTAAAATAAAATTGTTTTTTCCAGCCTAGAATAGCAACAAAAAAATCTGATTTCTTGTCATCTACCCATTCAGTCTCAATTCCTTAGTCATCATTTACTTTTTTCTCTTCTTCATGCATCCTATCAGAATAGTTCTCAGAACGTTTCTCTTTCCTTTCAATCTCTCTGAATAACTTTCTTCTTTATTTTCTACCACTACCACACTCTGATCTATATTACTTAATTTCTAAATTTACCACAAAAAAGCTCTGTACTCTCCAATTAAGATTATCCTTCCTAGTGTGACTTCCTCTCCTTGAAAGTCAGTTTCAACTTTCAGTCCCAAAGTTAATCTATCACAATTGTAACCTACCTTAAATAGTAAGTGTAGACCACCATATCTACCCTGACAGATGACCTCAAAGTAACATGATTTTTCCGCTGAAATTATATAACGTAAAAGGGTTGTCAGCCTCTGCTCCACAGCTGATCCTCAGGGGACCCAGTCTCAGTTTCACCTCTTTTCACTGCAGTTGGAGAATCTTTTCCATCTGTGAAGTGATGTGCTGAGAAACAAGCACGCATCTGCACCAATGAGATGTGTGCTAGGGCTGAACAGCCTCTATGTAACAGCAGGTCCTGAGGGGGACAGCCTCAACTCTAGCCCCACTTTCTGCAGTTGGGAAACCTCTCTGCCTCTGCAAGGAACTACTAAAAGGCACATCCATGTAGGCCAACTGGGCACATTCTCTAGCTTTTATCCCATAGCAGATCTTGGAGGTCCAGTCTTGGGTAAAGGTGTTCTCTCTGCAGTCTGAACTGTACAGAGTTGTTCTGGGAGGCACACCAGTTTGGGCCTCTGGGACACACTTCCAGGCAAGGGTCCTGGCCAGACAAGGTACCCTCACTGGTTTTTCCCTGGGTGATAAAACCCAGATGGAATAACCAGAACCATGCCAATCTCAGAGCCCTAGCAAGACTCACAAGAAACATGGGCTTAGAGCACCCTCCAGTGCTGAGACAGCTGCAGTGTCCATGGGCTCATGGAACATAACAGTCTGCTTAGAATCTCTGAAAGATCCACAGAAGAAGGTCAGACACAAACAAAGCCAGAATATGAAGACTAAGATATTGAATTCCTCCATGTGAAGAACATATTGCAAGTCCACAAACATAAAAAACATTCAGAGAAATGTGACCTCACCAAACATACAGAATAAGGAGTCAGAGACTGACTTTAAAGTTATAGAGATGTGTGATCTTGCAAACAAAGAATTCAAAATAGCTGTTTTAAGGAAGTTCAGTGAATATGAAGGAAACACAGAGAAATGATTCAAGAACTTATAAGATATGTTGAAATAATTTTTTAAAATTTAGTAGAAATCCTGGAGTGAAAAATACGATGATTAAAATAAATAATGCAATAAACAGCATCGACAGCAGAATTGTTCAAAGAAAAGAAAGAATCTGTGAGCTCAAAGATAAAATATTTGAAAATGCACAGTCAGAGAAGAAATAAAAAAGGATAAAAAAGAACAAAAAAAGCTTATGAAATCTATGGTGCTAAATCAAAAAGCAAATATCTGTGTTATTGGATTTGAAGGTGGAGTTAAGAAAGACAAAAAGTAGAATTCCAATTTAAGAAATATTAGAAAGCTTTCTAAACCTAGATAAATATGTAAATATCTAGGTCAGGAAAATCAAAGGTCAGTAATCAGATTTAACCCAAATAAGACTACCTCAAGACATATCGAATTCTTAAAGATCAAAGACAAAGTGAGGGTCCCAAAATCAGTGAGAGAAGAGAAGCAAAAAAATATATAATGTAGTTACAATACATCTGGCAGCTGACTTCTCAGCAGAAACCTTGCCAGTCAGGAGGATATGGGATAATATATTCAGAATGATGAAGAGGGGTAAAGAACCTTCAACCAAGAATTCTGTACCCAACAGAGCTATCCTTCAGAAATGAAGGAAAGATAAATATTTTCCAGACAACCAAAAGATGAAGGAATTCATTACTACTAGACTTGTCATATAAGAAATGACGAAGGGAGTTCTTCAAACTGAAAGAAATGCATGCTAACCTGTTGCAGAAAAACATCTGAAGGTAAAAAAATTCACTGGTAAAGTAACTATATAGACGAAATTATACTTACTTTAATACTTATTCTAATACTATTTTAGTATTGTATAAACAATTATATTTTTAGTTTGGTGACTAAAAGATGAAATTATTAAAAATGATAACTATATTAAGTTGTTAAGAGATAGGTATTATAAATAAATGTAAAATGTGATATCCAAAATTCACATTTTACATTTGTAGGGTAAATGCAATTGAAGTGTACAGGTGTGTGAATGTGTGTGTGTGTGTGTGTGTGTGTGTGTGTGTATGTTGTTGGGTTTTCTTCTTACAATTAAAATTTAATTGTTATCAATTATAGCAACTTGTTATAACTATAAGTTGCTTTCATAATAGTCATGCTAAGCACAATGCAAAAATAATAATACAGTAAAATCAAAAAGCAAGCAATTAAAACACAGTATTAGGGGAAAAAACTATTTAATCAGAAAGGATGACAGAGAGGAAAAAATTTAAAAAGATCTACAAAACAACTAGAAAATTTTAAAAAATGGCAGGATTAAGTCCTTACCCACAATAATTACTTGAATGTAAATGGATTAAATTCCACTATTAAGAGACATAAAGTGGCTGAATAGATAAAAAATAAGACTCAGTTTCATACTTCCTACAAGCAACTCACTTCACCTAGATACACATAAATTGCAGAGATGGGAAAAGATATGTGCAAACTGAAACCAAAAAAGGGCAAGAGTAGCTATATTTATATCTTATAAAACAGACTTTATGTCAAAAATAGTAAAAAACAGAGGTCATGTAATTATAAGCATATGTAACAATTTTTATACGCATAAAACATTGAAGCATCTAAACATATGAAGCAAATATTAATAACCTAAAGAGAGATAGACCTCAGTACAGTAATATTAGCAAATTTTAACACCCCACTTTCAGCAATGGATATATCATCCTGACAGAAAATCAGCAAAGAATCCTCAGAGTTAAACTGCACTCTAGACCAAATGAACCTAACAGACATGTGCAAAACATTCCATCTAACATCTGCAGAATATCCATTCTTCTAATAGAAGACAAAACAGTCTCCAAGATAGACTATCTATTAGGTCACAGAACAAGTTTCAATGAATTTTTTTAAATGCAAAATTAAATCAAGAATCTTTTCTGAACACAATGAAATAAAACTACAAATCTGAAAACTACAGCAACAGCATCTCTAAGAGGAAAGTTCATAACAGTAAATTCTTACTTCAACCAGTAAAAAGAGGCCAGGTGTGGTGGCTTACACCTGTAATCTCAGCATTTTGAGAGGCCAAGATGGGTGGATCACCTGAGGTCAGGAGTTTGAGACCAGGTTGGCCAACTTTGTGGAAACCCCATTTCCACTAAAAATACAAAAATTAGCTGGACATGGTGGTGGGTGTCTGTAATCCAGCTACCTGAGAGGCTGAGGCAGGAGAATCGCTTGAACCTGGGAGACAGAGGTTGCAGTGAGCCAAGATCAGGCCAATGTACTCCAACCTGGGCAATAGAGTGAGACGCCAGCAAAAATAAATAAATAAATAGCTCAAATGAACAAACTAACATTGTACCTCAGGAACTGAAAATCAAGAACAAATCAAGCCCAAAATTAATAGACAAAAATTATAATGCATATCAGAGCAGAAATAAAAAAACACAGAAATACAAAAATACAAAAGGTCAATGAAATGAAGAATTTATTTTCTAAAAGAACAAACAAACCTATAGCTGGAAGCTAGACTAAGAAAAAAAGAGCAAAGACTCGAGTATTAAAATCAGAGATGAAAAAGAAGAAATTTCAACTGAACCACAGAAATATAAAGGATTATAAGAGCCTATTATGAACAGATATACCTCAACAAATTAGAAAATTCAAAAATGAACAAATTAGTAAACACATCCAACCTCCCATGACTAAATTATCAAGAAATAGAAAACCTTAATAGATAAATGATGAGTAATTGTATTGAATCAGTAATAGAAAAAACCAGGACATAACGACGTCACTGCTAAATTCTACCAAACATGTATATAATAACTAATGCCAATTATACTCAACCTCTTCAAAAATATTGAAGAATATGGAATACTTCTAAACTCATTCTACATGGTCAGTATTATCCTAATACCAAAACCAGACAAAGAAGGAGAAAAACAAAACAAAACAAAACAAAACAAAACTACGTCAATATTCTTGATAAACAGATGCAAAAATTCTCAACAAAACAATAGCAAACAGGATCCAATAGCACTCCAAAAAAGATTATTCATTATGTACATGTGGGATTCATCCCAGGGATGCGAGGATAGTTCAAAATATACAAATCAATAAATGTGACATTAACAGAATGAAGTACAAAAACCACATGATTATATCAATAAATGCAAGAAAAAAGCATGTGATAAAGTCCAACTTTCCTTCATCTTAAAACTCTCAACAAATTAAGTATAAAAGGAATATTCATCAACACAATAAAGCCTTATATAAGAAAAACACTGCCAGTGTCATACTGAACACAAATGAAAGCTTTTACTCTAAAATATGGAATAAGACAAGAATGCCTGCTTTGATTACTTTTATTGAACATAGCACTAAGAGTTCTAGCCACAGAATTAGGTAAGAGAAAGAAATAAGGGACATCCACATGAGAAAGAAGGAAATTAAACTGTTCCTGTTTGCAGGTGACGTGATGTTACACACACACACACACACACACGCACACATATATATAATTTTATATATATTTTATATATATATATAAAATCCTATGGACTCCATGAAAAAAAATGTTAGAACTAATAAGTAAATTCAATAAAATTGCAACCTACAAAATTAACATACAAAAATCAATGCCATTTGTACATGCTGAAAGTGAAAAAGAAATTAAGGAAGCAACCCCATTTACAATAGTGAGCAGGCCAGGCATGGTGGCTCATGCCTGTAATCCCAGCACTTTGGGAGGCTGAGGCAGGCAGATTATGAGCTCAGGAGTTCAAGACAAGCCTGACCAACATGGTGAAACCCTATTTCGACTAAAAATACAAAAAAATTAGCAGGGTGGTGGTGCATGCCTGTAATCCCAGCTTCTCAGGAGGCCGAAGCAGGAGAATCACTTGAACCTGGGAGCTGGAGGTTGCAGTGAGCCGAGATTGCACCATAGCCCTCTAGCCTAAGTGACAGAATGAAACAAACAAACAAACAAACAAAGGACAATAATGACCAAAAATATAAAATACCTGGGAATTAATTTAACTGAGAAGGTGAAAGATGTCTACAGTGAAAACTACAAAAAATCTACAAAGTAAATAAGTATAAAAATATCTTGTGTCATGGATTCCAAAAATAAATATTGTTAAAATGTCCTTGCTACCCAAAATTATCTATAAATTCAATGAAATATCCAACAAAATATCAATGAAACTCCTAACAAAAACAGGAAATGTTATCGTAAAATTCAGGTGGAACCATAAAAGTCTCCATATACCCAAAGTAATTTTGAGCAAAAAGAACAAAGCAGGAGGCACCACTCTACCTGACTTCAAAATATACTAGAACACTATAGTAACTATAACAGCACGGTATTGGTGTAAAAACAGACTAAAAATAGAAGAAAATGGAATGAAATAAAGAGCCCAGAAACAAATTTATGCATGCACACCCAACTGGTCTTTGACACAAATGCCAAGAACACACATTGGGGAAGAACAGTTTCTTCAATAATTGGTTCTGTGAAAACTGGATATCCATGTACAGAAGAATGAAACTATCTCTCACCACTTAAAAAATCATCTAAAAAGGGACTAAAGAATAAATGTAAAGCCCAAAACCATAAAACTGCTAGAAGTTTTTAAGGGCTTTTTCAAAAAGTCACTGCCCAGACCAAGGTCCTAAACCATTTCCCCCAGTAGGGCAGGTGGTCTGGAGACTGACTTTTTGGAAAAGACCATGAAAGCACAGTCAACAAAAACAAAAAATAGACAAATGTTGTTATATTAAACTAAAAAGCTTCTGCCAGCAAAGGAACCAATCAACAGAGCAAAGAGACAACCTAGAAAATAAGATAAAATATTTCCAAACTATGCATCACACAGTGGGTTAAAATCCTGAATATAAAAGTAACTCAAACAACTCAATAGCTAGCAAACAAACAAATAATATGATTTTAAAATGTGCAAATAATCTGAATAGGCATTTGTCAAAAGGAGACTTACAAATTTACAAGTAGCTTTTAAAAATCCTAACATAACCAATCTTCAAGGACTTACAATTTGTAAGAATGTGATATCATCTCATCCCAGTTAGAATGGCTATTACCAAAAAGTCCAAAAATAGGAAATACTGGCAGGGATGTGAAGAAAGGAATATTTTTCTATACTATTTGTTGGAATGTAAATGAGTACAACCAACATGAAGAACAGTATAGAAGTTCCTCAAAAAATTAAAAATAGAATTGCCTTATGATCCAACAATCCTACTATTGAGTATATATACAAAGGAAATTAAATCAGTTTGTTGAAGAGATATCTGCACACATATGTTTAATACATCATTTTTCACAACAGTCAAGATATGGAGTCAACCTAAGAGTCCATCGACAAATGAATAGAATAAGAAAATATGCTATATTTACACAATGGAATGCTATTCAGTCATAAAACAGAATGAAATCCTGCCCTTTGCAGCAACGTGTATGAACCTGGAGAACATTATATTAAATGAAATAAGCCAAGCACACTAAAACAAATACTGTATGATATTACCACATGATATGTGGAGTTTAAATTATTTGATCTGGTATAAGAGTAGAGTAGTTGTGACTGAAGAGGATGGGAAGGGTCCTGGGGATGGGGAAATAGAATTTGGTCAACTGGCACAAAGTTACAGTTAGATAGAAGGAGTAAATTCTAGTGTTCCATTGAACAGTGGGGTAATTATAGTTAGCAATAATGTATTGCATATTTCAAAAGAGCTAGATGAGAAGATTTTTTAATATTCTCATTACAAAGGAACAATGGAAGTCTGAGGTAATAGATATGCTAATTACCCTAATTTAACCATTACCCAATATATGTATGTATCAGTACATTACACTGTACCCACTAAACATATAAAATTATAATGTGTTAACTAAAAATAAAAATACATAAAAACCAAACAAAAAAGCTAAAATAAAAATAAAGTAATGTAGCATTTACCAGTGGAACTCTTCACACACTTTTATGGTTAATTATGAATAGGTTTCAACATTCTAAGTTTCAGGGTGGCTGAGACTATTGTATATGTTTTCACAAACAATCTCAATTTTTAACATAATACCTAGTATAATCAAATACTCATTCAAGTGCTTTTAGAGTGAAATGACCACAGAAAATTAGTTGGAAAAATACAACAGTTACCTCAGTGTTGTAAGAGGAAGACAGTGCTGTTAATTTTATACAAATGAGTTACATACTTAGCTACTGAACTGTACAAATAGAGGTAAAACAATATTAAAACCTTAAGTAAAACTTTCAGAGTTTCATTTTCCCTGCTTTTTCTTCATTCTGATAAATGTGATTCTTCTCTGTGGCACCCCTCTGCGATATACCTGTCATAAGAATCTAGTCTTTCAGCTAGGAGTAGATATACTCTTCTATTTTTTGGCTAATTGGCAAACTAACCTCAAACATATATTTTTTTAATTGCTTCACTCTTTTTTTCTGTGTTGTTAGTGATGCATAGAATTTTATCTAGATACTAGTTTTCAATGCAAAGAAAATTATAATTGAAAATATACAGGGAGTAGTGTACTAGTTCTTTTTTTTCCCCTTAATGCCCTCTAAGCATCGGTATTTTCTAATAGTCTTATCATCACTGTTCTGATTTCTATTTTTCCTTCTACTAGTTTCTACAACCACTGAAATTTGATTTCTATTATAATTTTACTGAAATCCCTCTTGCTACAATCATTCATAATCTTCTAATTATTAATGACCATTTTTAATTCCTCTATAATGTGTGGCCTAATTTGATGCTGATTATTTAATATCAAATTTTTCTGTATATTTTCCTACTATTCTGGCCACTTGATTTTATTCCCCTCTATAAGGTATTTCTTCTTTGCTCCATTTTACAATATGATAATTCCTTGTCTTCTTGTACCCTTTTGCTTTCAATGTATCCTAGAAACTGATGACCCACAAACACGTCAATGTGCAAGAGCATTTCGTATTTCCATTCCTGTGTTTCTGATTTTCTATTAAATATGTCCAAGTACCATGAATCCAAAAGCTATAACACTTGATAGTTCCAAAATGATTCCACCAATTTTTGCTAGCAGGCATGAAAAAGCAAACAATATTTACATAAAGATGAGATGGTCTATGTGGCCCATGATCCATGACTATGTGAATTATTTCCACTTCCTCAAATGTCAATGTCTGAAGACTGAGCACGCTTCTAAAACTCTAACTTTCTTCAGTCTCTACAAATATAAAGTCAACAATGATTAAAAATTTTACTTCTTTTTTTTGTACTTTTTAAATTTTCAACATTTTTTGGGGGGGTCCAGTATACATGTACAGGTTGTGCACGTTTTTTACATAAGAAAATATGTGCCATGGTGATCTGCTGCACCTATAAACCCATCACTTAGGTATTAAGCCCAGCATCCATTAGCTATTCTTCCTTATGCCTTCCCTCTCCTCTACCCCTGACAGGCCCCAGGGTGTGTTGCTTTTCTCATTTTTCAGCTCCCGCTTAAGAGTGAGAACATGCGGTGTTTGATTTCCTGTTGCTGTGTTAGTTTGCTGAGGATGATGGCTTCCATCTTCACCCATGCCCCTGAAAAGGACATGACCTCATTCTTTTTTATGGCTGCATAGTATTCTATAGGATATATATGCTGCATTTTCTTTATCCAGTCTGCTGTTGATGGGCATTTGTGTTGATTCCATGTCTTGGTTATTGTGAATAATGCTGCAATGAACATATACGTGCATGTACCTTTATAATAGAATGACTTATAGTTCTTTGGGCCTAGTAATGGGATTGCTGGGTCAAATGGTATTTCTTCTTCTGGATCTTTGAGGAGTCACTACACTGTCTTCCACAATGATTGAACTAATTTACATTCCCACTAACAGTGTAAGAGCATTCCGTTTTCTTGGCACCCTCACCAGCATCTGTTGTTTCTTGATTTTTTTAAATAATCACCACTCTGACTGGGGTAAGATGGTATCTCATCGTGGTTTGATTTGCATTTTTCTAATGATTAGTGATGTACTTTTTTTCATATGTTTGTTGGCTGCATAAATGTCTTCTTTTGAGAAGTGTCTGTACATATCCTTTGTTTACTTTTTCATGGGGTTGCTTTTTTTGCTTGTAAATTTGTTTAAGTTCCTTGTATACTCTGGATGTTAGACTTTGCCAGATGGATAGATTGGAAAACTTTTTCCCTGTTCTGTAAGGTGTATGTTCACTCTGATGATAGTTTATTTGCTATTCAGAAGTTCTTTAAAAATGAATCGATACAACCTACTTTATGCTATATTGCTGTACCTCTGCATTCCTCTGAATAGATAATTCTTTATAGTTTCTAATATTTTCATCTTCAGGACACCCTCCCCAACCTTGCTTACCCTAGCACATTGGCTTTTTTTACTTGCATGCTGTTTAAAGAGCAGTTCTTCAGTTGTCCTTACTTGTGTGAGCTGTCCCATAACTCTATTTCTCTGGCTCAGATTCTTGAAAATTAAAATTCTAATTACACACAAGAAATGTCTACATCCTTCACAGGTAGCCAAGATATACACATCTATTTTTTTTCTTCCTTTTTCTTTAAATGGTATTTCCTCCTACCTTTTCACTATAACAGATCTTGAACAATGCTCAGGGTAAGAAAAAGCAATAATGAGTAGGATTAAAATATTAGTAAATTCAAAATTGAAAATAAAACTTTTCAAGATTCCCAATTTTATAGATTAAATCATTTTCATTCAACAGGTATGTATTTAGTAACTGACATTTGCCAAGCACATTACCAGAGCTAGACAAAATAAAAGGAAAGTAAGGCAAAGCGAACTGAACTGCATTTACACGCAAATAAACAGAATGTAATTTAATTTGCTCTTTTTTCTTTTGTGGCATCTCTTTACATACAATCAAAATAGGCTGATATTGTAGAGTTGCCTTTTTAAATTCTTATGTTTTATTTTTGTGGGTACACAATAGGTGTATATACTTATGAAACACATGCGATATTTTGATATAGCCATGCAATGCATAACAATCATTACATTAAGGTAAATGGAATATATGTCACCTCAACCCTTTATCCTTTGTGTTACAAACAATCCAATTATGCTTTTAGTCATTTAAAAATGTATAAATAAATTATTATTGACTATAGTCACTCTGTCATGCTATCAAAAATATTAGATCTTATTCATTCTTTCTATTTTTGGTATGCATTAACCATCCCCACATCCTCCACTATGCAACCCCTCCCAGCTGTTGGTAATCCTTCTACTCTCTATCTCCATGAGTTCAATTATTTTAATTTTTAGCTTCCCCAAACTATTCAGAATATGTAAAGTTTGTCTGTCTGTGCCTGGCTTATTTCACTTAACACAATGATCTCCAGTTTCATCCATGTTGTTGCAAATACAAGAAACACATTTTTCATGATACTCCATTGTGTATATGTATATATTTTCCTTATCCATTCATCTGTTGAAGGACATAGGTTGCTTCCAAATATTGTCTATTGTGAATAGTGCTGCAATTAGCATGGGACTGCAGATATCACTTCAATATCTTAATTTCCTTTCTTTGGAGTATATACCTAGCAGTGGGATTGCTGGATCATATAGTAGTTACATTTTTTAGTTTTTGAAGGATCTTCCATATTGTTCTGCACAGTGGTTGTACTAATTTACATTCCTCCCAATAGTGTATGAGGGTTCCTGTTTTTCCACATGCTCGACAACATCAGTTATTTCTTTTGAATAAAAGCCATTTTAATTGAGGTGAGACTATATTCTACTGTAGTTTTGATTTTCATTTCTCCGATGATAAGTAGTGTTGAGCACCTTTTTATATACCTGTTTACTATTTGTTTGTCCTCCTATGAGAAATATCTATTCACAGTTTTTGTCCATTTTTAAATCAGATTATTAGATTGTTTTTCTATACAATTGTTTGGGCTCCTTATATATTCCAGTTGCTAATCCCTTTATAGATGAATATTGCAAATATTATCTCCCATTCTGTGGGTTGTATCTTCACTTTGTTGATTGTTTTCTTTGCTGTGTAGAGCTTTTGAACTTGATGTGACCCCATTTGTCCATTTTGTTTGTTTGTTTTGGTTGTCTGTGTTTATGGGGAATTGCTCAAGATATTTTTGTGCAGTCCAATGACATGAAGACTTTCCTCAGTGTTTCCTTTTACTGACTGCATAGTTTGAGGTCTTAGATTTAAGTTTTTAATCCATTTTGATTTGACTGTTGTATATGGCAAGAGATAAGGGTCTAGTTTTATTCTTCTACATATGGATATCCAGTTTCATTCACACTATTCATTAAAGAGACTGTTTTTCCCCTCAATGTATGTTTTTGGCATTTTGTTAAAAATGAGTGTACCATAGATGTATGGATTTGTTTCTGGGTTCTCTATTCTGCTCCATTGGTCTATGTGTCTCTTTTTATGCCACTACTATGCTGCTTTAGTTAATATAGCTCTGTAGTACAATTTGAAATCAGGTAATGTGATTCCTCCAGTTTTATTATTTTTGCTCAAGATATGTTTGGCTGTTCTGGGTCTTTTGTGGTTCCATATAAATTTTACAGTTGTTTTCTTTTTTCTACTGTTGTGAAGAACGTCACTGGTATTTTGGTAGGGATTTCATTGAATCAGCAGATTCAGTGCTGCAGGGACATTTTAACAATATTTATTCTTCCAATCTATGAACATCAAGTATTTTTTCATTTTCTAGTGCCCTTGTCAATTTATTTATCAGTGTTTTGTGGTTTTCATTGCAGAGATCTTTCACTTCTTTGAATAATTTTATTCCTGGGATTTAATTTTATTTGTAGCTATTTTAAATGGGATTACTTTATTGATTTCTTTTTCAGATTGTTCACTGTTGGCATATAGAAATGCCACTAATTTTTGTATGTGGATTTTGTATACTACAATGTTACTGAGTTTATCAGTTCTAATAGCTTTTGTGTGTAATCTTCAGGTTTTTAAAAAATGTAAGATCATACCATCTTACTTATCGATAAGTAAAGGCTTACTCCTGCCATTTTTGTTATTTGTGTTCTGATTGTTTTCTGGTCTTGTCTTCCTTTTTTTTTCCTTTTCTTTTTTTCCAGTCTTCCTTTTAATGAGGGTGATTTTCTCTGTTTACCTGAGTTAGTTTCTTGCTCTTTATTCCCTGGTTATGTGATTCCCTGGTTATGTTTATTCACTGGTTTAGTTTCTTGATTTTTATTTTTCTGTATATCCTCTGATTTTTTTTTAATTTGAAGTTACCATGATGCTTGCAAATAATATTTATTCTTTTAATCTGATGATGATTTTACATGAATTTCATACACAAACAAGAAAAGAGAAAATGAATAACGACTCTACACTTTGTCTCTTCACTTTTTGACCTGTTGCTCTTTGTATTTATATCTCCTTGTACTGTTTATATAAAGTTGTTGTAATTTTTATTTTCAATTGGTTTATCTTTTAATCTTTCTACTGAGGATATGAGTAGTTTACACATCACAATTACAATGTTATAATATTCTGTTTTTTTGCATGCCTACTGTTACCTATAAGTTTTATACCTTCAGATGATGTATTGTTGCTCATTAATATTCTGTTCTTTCTGATGGAAGAATTCCCTTTAGCATTTCTAGTAGGTCTGGTCTGGTGTTGATGAAGTTTCTCAGCTTTTGGTTGAGATGTTTTTTATTTCTCCTTCTTTTTTGAAGAATATTTTCATTGGATGTTCTATTCTAGGATAAATCTTTTTTTTTCTTCTTCAGCGTTTTAAATATGTCATGCCACTCTCTCCTGGCCTATAAGGTTTCTACTGAAAAGTTTGCTGTCAGATGTATTGGAGTTCCTTTGTATGTTATTTGTTTCTTCTAACTTGCTGCTTTAGGAAACTTTTTTTATCCTTGACCTTTGGGAGTTTGATTATTAAATGCCTTGAGGCAGTCTTTGGGTCAACTTTCCTTTGTGTACTATAACCTTCTTATACTTAAATATTGATATCTTGCTCTAGGTTTTGGAAATTCTGTTTTATTATCTCTTTGAATAAACTTTCTGCTCCTATGTCTCTGTCTACTTCCTCTTTAAGGTTAATAAATCTTAGATTTTCTCTTTTGAGGTTATTTTCTAGAACTTGTAGACATGCTTCATTCTGCTTTATTCTTTTATTCTCTCTTCTGTCTGTGTATTTTCAAAGAGCCTAACTTCAAAGTCCCTAATTCTTTCTTCTGCTGGATCAATTCTTCAGTTGAGATGCTGCTGCATTCCTCAGTGTGTCAATTGCATTTTCAGCTCCAGAATATCTGCTTGATTCTTTTTAACTATTTCCATTACTTTGTAAAATTTGTGTGATTGGATTCTGAACTCCTTCTGTGAGTTATCTTGAATTTCATTGAATTTCCTTAAAACAGCTATTTTCAATTCTCTGTCTGAAACATCTATCTTTCCAGGATTAGTCTCTGGTGCCTTATTTAGTTTATTTGGTGAGATCATGTTTTCCTAGATGGCCTTGATGCTTTGGGTTATTTGTCAGTGTCTGTTCATTGAACAATCGGGAATTTCTGTAGTCTTCTTTGTCTGAGCTTATTTGTAGTAGCCGAACTTCTTGGGAAGGCTTTCCAGGTATTCAAAGAGACGTGGGTGAAGTGACAACTTCAGTCACTGCAACTGTATCTACACTATGGGGCACTTTGAGCCCAGTAATGCTTGGCTCTTTCAGACTCAGAGGTACTGTCTTCATACTCTTTTAAGAAGATCCAGAAGAATTCTCTAGATTATCAGATAATTCTTGTTCTCTTCTCTTACATTCCCCCAAACAAATGATGTATTTTTCTCTGTGCTGAGCCTGGAGCTGTGGGAGGGGCAATCCAAGGTGCTGTGGCCACCACCACTGGGACTGCACTGTGTCAGATCTGAAGAAAGCACAGCACGGGGTCTCATCCAGGACCCATTATAACTACTACGTGACTAACATCGATGTTTGTTCAAAACATTAGGGCTCTATGATCAGCAGATCACAAAGCCAACAAGGCTTGTCTCTTTTTCTTTGGGGTGGAAAGTTCCCCATAACCCAAGCCCAGGTACGTCCAGAGATGCCATCCAGGAGCTCGTGCCTGGAGTCCAGAACCTTAGGAATTTACCTGGCGCTCTATTCTACTGTGGTTGAGCTGACACACAAAAAGACAAAATTATTTTTTTCTTTTTTCACCTTTCCACAAGCAGAGGATCCTTGCTTCATGGCCACTGCCACCACAGTTACACAGGGAATACTGCCAGGCTACCACCAATGTTAAGTTAAGGCCCAAGGTCTCTTCAGTCAGGTGTTGATTGCCAAGCCAAATGTTGCCAGGCCTAGATTTACCCTTCAGGGCAGTGAGCTCCCCTCTGGTCCAGGAAAGGTCCAGAAATGCCATCCAAGAGCCAATACCTGGCACTGGTGATCCCAAGAGCCCACTTGGTACTCTGCCCCACTGCAGCTGCAAGACAAAGTCACTTTACTCTTTTCTCTGCTTTTCTCAAGCAGAGAAGTGTCTCCCCATAACCACCATAGCTGTGAATATGCTGAGTGACACCTGAAGCCAGCACATCTCAGAGTGTCATCTAAGGCCCATGGCATGTACTAACTGAATAATGCTGCTGATCATTCAGGGCCCAAGGGCTCTTTAGTATGCAGGTGATAAATTCTGTCAGAATGTGATCTTTCTCTTCAAAGCAGTGGGTTTCTTTCTTTTTCACTGAATATCTGTAAAAGACAAGGAGCAAGGGCCTGAAATGGGTGTTTTAGGACTCTGTCCAGTGCCCCATTCTACTGTGACTGAACTGGTATCCAAGTTGCAAAACAAAATTCCATTTACTCTTCCTTCTCCTTTTCTCAAGCAGATGGAAAGAATCTCTTTTGGAGCTGTGAGTTGTGCTGCCAGGAGTTGGGAGAGGGGTTGCACAAGTACTCCTTCGGCCTACCACCACTGGTGTCTCACTGGGTCACTTGTCTCCCACGTCCACAGGTTCTAAGCCCCACACAGCACTATGTCTTGTCTAGGAGTTACAGATCTTGTGGCCTAGACTGCCGTTCTTTCTTTTCTTTTCTTGTTTTTTTTTTTTTTTTTTTTTTTGAAACGGAGTCTTGCCTCTTGCTCTGTCTCCCAGGCTGGACTGCAGTGGCATGATCTCAACTCACTGCAACCTCCGTCTCATGGGTTCAAGCAATTCTCCTGTCTCAGCTTCCCTAGTAGCTGGGATTACAGGTGCACACCACCATGTCCAGCTAATTTTTTTTTTTTTTTGTATTTTTTAGTAGAGATGGGTTTTTGCCACGTTGGCCAAGCTGGTCTCAAACTCCTGACTTCAAGTGATCCACTCACCTTGGCCTCCCAAAGTTCTGTAATTACAGGCCTGAGCTACTGCCCCCAGGCAGCCACTCCACCCAGCCTGCCTTTCAAGTTTAATTGGAACACCAGAGCACCTTGGCCTGCAGTGGTGTGGCTTGCTGAAACTCAAGTTCCAAGCAAGAAGATGGACAATTTCTCTTCAGCTAGAGCTGTTCTAAATGCTCCCTCTGTGGGTATCAGCTGAGTTCTACAAAGTGTTGCTTTCCACTGTGATGGGGCAGCACTGAATTCCAATGCAAAGTCCTACCAATCACTGCACTTCTCCTCCACAAGCATACAGATTATCCCTATCATGCAGCCCCTGCTGAGGGGTGGAAGAGCTGTGGTATCAACAATTTGAGACTACCTTTCCTATTCTTTTCAGTGTCTCTTTCAGCGATATCAAATTAAAACCAGGTGATTGCTCACCCGATTTTTGGTTCTCAGGAAGATGCTTTCTTGTGTAGGTAGTTGTTAAATTTCATATTCCTATGGGGAGGACAATTGGTGGAAGCTTCTGTTTGGCCGTCTTGGTAATATAATTTTTGTAACAATGGAAGTACGTATGTTTAGCAGAAATAACACATAATTTAAACTGATGCTGTCAGTAATTTATACTCATTGGGAAAGAAGCAAGAAAGAGTGACTTTAAGCAAAATTGCAAGAGACCAGTGGGAGTGCCAAGATTTATATAAATTGGGAATTTTAGAAACTAGAAATAGCAAGTATCAACATCAGTATATGGATAGTTCTCTTATATCTTTGTCTCATTTAGCATCTGATGAGTAAAATTGACAAATAATATACATGTTTGTGTATAAGAGAGAAACTGTAGTAACAGGAGAAAGATATGATCAACATAGATTTTATGGTTATGAAAGATGACATTCTTCCTAATCCTCATATTATATCACTGAATCTATTTTGCACTGGGACACTAGATTATTCTATTTTGTTTTCTTTTTTGCGATTTTTTTTTTTTGAAAATGGAGTCTCACTCTCTTGCCCAGGCTAGAGTACAATGCCACGATCTCGGCTTAGTGCAACCTCCGCCTCTTGGGTTGAAGCAATCCTCTTGCCTGAGCCTTCCAAGTAGCTGGGATTAAAGGCATGCACCACCATGTCTGGCTAATTTTTGTATTTTTGGTAGAGATGGGATTTCACCATGTTGGCCACATTGGTCTCAAAGTCCTGACATCAGGTGATCCGCCTGCCTTCACCTCCCAAAGTGCTGGGATTGCAGGTGTGAGCCACCACACCTGGCCAGATTGTTCTATTTCTAATAATCAATATTGTCTCCTTCATTCAAGTTCAGAAGGTACATCTCTCTATGTGACTACATCTTAATACCACTGCTTTACTCATATATGGAAGCAGAAAGGATTGGACATTCCTTTTCTGTTTTGGTGGGCTGGTTCTAGAATACTATATAATATATTAGAGCCATGAGAGGTGTTAAAATCCTTAAAATACAGAGCAATAATCCCTCTCTAATGGGTCTGGAAAATCTCTACTTAAGAGGAGATAACAAAGTAGACAGATTCCTGAATATCACACTTGCTTCTCATTTTTTCCTGAAGACTGTGGCTGAAGTAAATATCACCAGTGACCTTTATAGGTTTCATTTTATTAGCCAACCAAGCATTTGACAACTACTTAGTCAATCAAGAATAGGTACCACACAGGGGAGAAACAATTTTTCTAGTTAAAGCAGAAGCTTAGAAAAAGTATAACTCTTTTCAAGAATCTCCAATTTAATGGTGCATAAGAAAATTTCCCTACCCTTCCATGTGCTATTCTATGCCCAGGGAAAGATTCATCAAGAATATTCTACCAGTATCAAAAATTGGGAGAAAGATTCAAAAGGTAATGGTTCCTCTAATGTCTCAAATAAAAAACAATGAGCGGGAAAATCTCTATAAAAGTTACACATTATAAATCACATTTTTCGGAGCAAAACACCACTTACCTTGGAAATTGCTTCTCCAAAATACATTGTCTCTCTTACCTACAAAGAAAGAAAAAATAATTACCTGACAAAGAACTACAAATTTTGATCTGCTTAATTACAAGCTCCATCTTTGGTAGAAGCTTTGAAAAGGATTTATATAGACCTTCATTTTATTTGAGAATCATTTAATGTTCAAAATGGAGAAAAATTAAATTATATAATCATTCTCATCTAGATATAAAGTCTTGAAGCAAAACCATATTTTACAATAGAAAGTCAAGGCAGAGAGTACAGAATAAATGTATACAAATGATCATTTGGATTATTTTTCAGAAAATTTTACTTTCTTTTCTCTCTTACTGGGAGTGAAATAGAACTCCTCCTGTGCTAATGCTGAGACTGGCTATGTGACTTATTTTGGCTAATAGAAGGTAATGAGGTTGCTGCAAGTAGAGACAGGGCTTGGATTCTATTATGATATTATGGTTTGCCAGGAGAGGAATACATCCTACATTGTCTGGGTCTCATAATGGAACATGAAGAGACCATTCACCTTGTCCAAGAGATTTTCAGTCAACCCTTGCACACATAAAAATGAAAATAAATAAGTTTTCTTTCAACTCAAAATAATTTGTCTCTAAGAACTTAATTTGTCTTTAAGAAATTAAAAAAAAAAACAGGAAGAAAATGTAGTATTAGGATTTTTATGGACAAAATTATTTTTGGCCCAGTTTTTTATATTGATGACTTTGTTTGCTGTGATTATTCTGCAGTTGATTGGTGATAAAGCATATCTGTGTATGACTATTTATCAATGTGTTATTTTAAGCAATTTTGATTTTATGTTACATTGAAGAGAATAGCTATAGGGTGCAAAAAGTTGTATATAATGACCTACTATTATTTAACCATAAGCTTAACATTTGTAAAGAGAAAAACATCCTGATACTTTAAAGGTCTTCAAACCTGGTACTAATATGTATAAGTAACTCAGCTAAGAAAATACAACAATTTAGGAAAGAGTGAAAAGGAGAATTAAGGCATATGATAAATGAAAGTGCCAGTAGTTGATTTAGACGTGTGTAACTGACTATAAAATCAACCATTGGTTTGTAGTTTTATTGCAATTCTGCTTCTTCAGAAACAGTCCTGACATATAAAACTAATGAATATTACAATCAGGGAGGTACCATATAATATGTACTTTGTCAAAAAAATAGTGTAGTTTCTAAATCAATGGACAATTTTCAGGTGAAATACAAAGAGGAGAAATGTGACACAGCTAACTTCTTCTCAAATCCAAAGAGATTTGCTTCTCTTCCACAGGCATTGCCTTGTATTTTGAGTTATATCCTATAATTAAATCCGGAGGGAACAAGTTGTAATTCTCTCTGATAACTCATCTTTCAATGTTTTCACATAAATTTCAGGAATGTCTTGGTATAATAAAACTAATTGGTCTCTGTGGGAAACACAAAAGTGTATTTTGAAGAGGTTTGCTTTCATTTTACTATAAGTTTTGATTGGTGTATAATTAATATGTAAAATAAAGAAGTGGATATCTATACATATGCAAAATCAGTACTGTAATCCAAATATTATAATAGATGTGTTACATGAGGCCTTTTTCAAGTCAGTTCTATGGAACACAGATTGCACTTTTCAGAAAAATAATGGTATCCCCAAAGATTATTATTCTGGACAAGACTAAAAAATAACTACCTAAACTTTTAAAGCAATTTAAATCCTCCTTGGAATAAGGCAGGGGACATTAAATACATAAGATAAAACAAATAAAGCCTAGTGTAAATGACTAATAGACTATCTATTAAAAATATCAGCATGAAAAAGTAATTTAGAATTTCACTTTTATTTTCAGAAAATTAATGATCTGTACTCTAATCCAGGCGTAAACTAGAAGATAATAGTTTAAAAAGAGATAAACAAAGTAAACATACTATTTGATTGTAAAAATTTAAAGTATGTTAGAAGAAACTTAAATTTACACAGAAGTAGGGTTAATGGCAAAAGTACATTATTTGAGACATTCTCTATAGTGACAGGACAAGCTGCTGACAGCAAAATTGATCTAGTTGCATAATGGAGCTCAAGAGAAAATTTAAGTGAAGAAGAAAACCATTGGGAACTAGAGAGTAGGCAATATCTTGAGAGTCTATGAGTCAGGAAAGATGATAAATTCCTAGCAGCAATAAACGGAGGGGAAAAGATCAACTAAGAATTTCTTGCCTATAGGCCTGCTGAGATAGAAAATTAATCTGAAGTGTTTTTTAAAAATATATGGGTTAATGGCTTACTCTTTGTAGATGAATATAAGTGGTAAAATTTTTGATAAAAAATGGTAATAAACACCTGTAATCCTAGCACTTTGGGAGGCTGAGGTGGGTGGATCCTGAGGTCAGGAGTTCAAGAGCAGCTTGGTCAATATGGTGAAACCCCATCTCTATTAAAAAAAAAAATTTAAAAAAAGGTAATAAAATACATAAAAATATAAAATTAAATAATAAAATATGGTATTTTTTGATAAAAATAAAACAGCACATTTTTAATCACAAGACTATATTTCAAAATATGTAGTTCAATTAAGTTGACTAGAACAATCTGTAATGCTTAACACAGTGTTCAAATCTAGTATGATGAGAAGATTATAATGGACAATCAATAAATATCAGAAAAAAAATTAATTAATATTTTGGGATTAAAAATTAACTTTAAAGTTAAGTTATTTGGCCAGAATACCATGGTGACAGGAGTGGTGAAGGAAGGCATCCCTGTCTTGTGCCAGTTTTTAAAGAGAATGCTTCCAGTTTATGCCCATTCATTAAGACATTAGCTGTGTGTTTGTCTTATTATCTTGAGATACATTCTATCAATATCTAGTTTACTGAGAGTTTTTAGCATAATGGAGTGTAGAATTTTATCAACATCCTTTTCTGCATCTATTGAGATAATAATGTGGTTTTCGTTGTTGGTTCTGTTTATGGGATGGATTATGTTTATTGATTTGCATATGTTGAACCAGCCTTGCATCCCAAGGATGAAACCAACTTGATCGTTGTGGATAAGCTTTTTGATGTGCTGCTGGATTCGGTATGCCAGTATTTTATTGAGGATTTTTGTGTTGATGTTCATCAGGGATATTGGCCTGAATTTTTTGTTATTGTTGTGTCTCTGCCGGCTTTTGGTATCAGGGTGATGCTGGCCTCATAAAATGAGTTAGGGAGGAGTCCCTCTTTTTCTATTGTTTGAAATACTTTTGGAAGGAATGGTACCAGCTCCTCTTTGTACTCATAAGTGTGAGTTGAACAATGAGAACACATGCACAGGGAGGGGAACATCACACACCAGGACCTTTCAGAAGGTAGGGGACTAGAGGAGGGATAACATTAGGAGAAATACCTAATGTAGATGACGGGTTGATGGGTGCTGAAAACCACCATGGCACGTGTACACCTACGTAACAAACCTGCACGTTCTTCACATGTATCCCAGAACTTAAAGTAAATTTAAAATAAATTAATTAAATTAAAAAACTGAAAATATAACTATTAAAATTAAAATAATTTAACAAGATTACTTGATTTTTAAAAATCAACACATAAAATTCAATTGTTAAAATCATTGAACTACATACTTATTTGTATTCTCTCATGTATGAGTATTACATATCAATAAAAAGTTTAATTTTTAAAGAAGTGTATTTCCAAATACCAGAAACAAATATTTTTTAAGGATTTATTTAGTAGCATTGAAAACGTAAAATATCTAGGAATAAATGTAACAAATAACCTCCAAGATATTTTTTAAAACATTGTAAAACTTTATAGAATTACATTCAAAAAAACTCAAGGAAAACCTCAGTTAATAAACTATGCCCATTGATTTAAAACTAAATATTTGAATAAAATATTTTTTCTTAATTCAATATAGATTCAAATGCAATTTGAAAACAACAGTTTTTTAATAGAAATTTAGAAACTGAATCTATAAACATACATAGAATAAAATGAACTGAGAATAACAGACACTAAGGAGGAAAAGGAACAATATAAATTACTTCACTTTACCATGTATTAGATGTTACTATAAAGTTAAAAATTAAATTGTAGTATTGGCCAAGGCAAGACAGATAGATGCATGGACACAGAATAAAGATCAGTAACAGATATTTGGAAATATAAACTTGAGAACTTGATTAAAGCAGAGCTGATTTTCTAAATTAATGTGTATTAGATAGAATCTTTAATAACTGTTGCTAGAACAACGAATTGTCCATATAGAAAAAAAAAAAAACTAAACCACTACCTGATGTCAGAGACAAAAATAAATATTATCTTAACTACAAAATTACATGTGAACAACTAAATTCCAAAGCTTTGAACAACTAATTTGTAAAGCTTTGAGAAGACAGTATAGGAATACATACTTATTGCTTCAGGGCTAAAAAGGATTTCTTTAAAAATACATTAAACAAAAAACCATACAGGTCATTTTTTGGGAATTAAGGAATTCTGCTCATACAAAAACAGTAAAACAAACCAAAAAACAACCAATAAATCAGGAAAAAATATTTTAAGTTATAATGGATATAAATGGTTGTGTGTGTATCATATTTTATATATTATAAATAAATAATGTCTGTAACTCAACAAGGAAAAGATAAGTGATTCAATTAAGAAATAGAAAAAAATCTTGTTGAGACTCTACATAGGAAGCAATAACTAGTAACTATTAGGTTGGTGCATTAAAAGTAATGACAAAAACTGCAATAACTTTTTCACCAATATAATATTTAAAGTTTTACTTTAATCAAATTGGAAATTAGAAATCAAAAATTAAACCACAATAAGATGTCATTTCAAATATATACTAGATAGGCAAGAATATTAAAGACTGAAAATGTCAATTATTAGAAAAGACGTGGAACACTCAGAAGAAAAAATAACTTATGATAATGTAATATGTAATAACAAGCTTGGAAAAAATTGTCATAAATTTGAAGATATGCAAAACACTTATAAATTCCACTCCTGAGAATACACCCTAGAGTTCTTGCTCTTTATATGCTCCAAGAGATCTGCTTAAGAATTTCAACGGTCATACATTAGAAGACACCTGGAAAGAACATTATTATCCACTAAAAGAGGAATGACCTAAAAGTTTCACCTGTATTTATGGGCTAGAATGTGATACAACACTGAAAATGAATGCATTACAGCTATGCATAAAAACAAAAACATATTTTGGATCTCAGATATGATTGAGAAACACAAGTTATAAGAGAATACAGGAAGCCTAATTTCACCATGTACATATAAAAATGAACTATATAAAGTATAAGAAAAGAGCACATGGAATTATGATGAAAGGCAAGGGAATCATAAACACACAATTGAGAACAGTGGTGTGGCTTTTCACGTTATTGGGAAGAGAAAGGAATGGAGGAGGCAAGGAAGAGAGTGAATTTCAAAAATAAGTAATATTATATTTCTAAACATGTGCTATAGTAATTGAATCACCATTATTTATACCACTTATATTTTCGAGTCTTTTGCACCTACAGATAGTTCAAGCAAAATAAAAGATTTTTCACTTCACTTTCTTCTCACATCTCAAAGCATTTTCTGGTGCTCCAACTTGGAGGACGTCTAGTACACAATAAAGGAGGAAGATGCTTACCTATCTTCACCATCTTCACCAGAATTCCTGATGGCTCCCTGAATGCATATGTTTAAACAGACTGTAGAGTTTTATTGAACTGTATTCTTTCTTTCTCTACTTTTTTGTATAATTAATTAATCCTGATTAGTTCCCCTTCAAAGGTATTTCTTTCTTTCACTCCTCTTTAGCTCTTGTAAAGAACACAAACTGACATGAGACACACAAATGTACTCTCAGCCCTAATCCATTTATTTTTGTCCCTCTCTAATTACTTCCTAAAATTTTATTGTTCAGTTTCATATACCCTCCTTATTATCACCGAAATTTAACTGTTGTTTATTTTTTTTTTAATGCTCAAAACCAATTCAATTAGGGGTTAGCCTTTTGAATACATGGTGCTGGAGTAATTTACATTTATATGTGTGAATTATATTACATTTATATGTGTAAATTATATTACATTATACTACATATAAACTACATTTATATTATGTCACAAAATCTTTGACATAAATCTCATGTTTTATACAAAAATTAATTCAAAATGTATAATAGACTTAAATGTGAAACTATGAAACCTTCAGTTGAAGATCTTGAAGATCTGGGGCTAGATAAAAAGTTTTTATACTTTACAACAAAGGCACAATTCATAAAAGGAAAAATTGCTAAGTTGAGTTTCATCAAAATTAAAAACTTTTGCCTTGGATAAGACCCTGTTAATAGAATGAAAAGATAAATTACAGAGTGGAAGAAAATATTTACATACTAGGAATTATACAAAGGACTCTTATGTAGAATATGTGTACAGTTTTTAAAAACAACAATAAAAAAGTAAACAATCCACTTAGAACATTGGAAGGACAAGAAGGAAGTGAGTGTAGCTATCTTTACTGTATCCTTATCAGTATCCTAGCTGTAATCTTTTGCTGTACTTCTGTGAGATGCTATCCTCACGGGTACTGGGATAAAGGGCTCATGGAATCTCCGTATCTTTTCTTACAACTGCATGTGAATCTATCATAATCTAAAAAATATAAGTAAATAAAGTTTAAGCTTGGTGCACTTGGTGCATGCCTATAGTCCCAGCTACTCAGGAGACTGAGGCAAGAGGACCATTTAGACCCAGGAATTTGAGAGCAGTGTGGGCATATAGGAAGACCCTGTCTCTCAAAAAGAGAAAACTTCAATTAAGGAAGAAGAGCATGTGCTTACAGAAGGTAACTGAATTAGTCCTAAAAATTAAAATATGTACATCTGCTATTAGAACACCTTCTTATTAAAAGAATAGTTTTATCTTATTATGCCTCCGACATATTAAAATGCAACTCAATCAGTAAGTTAGGTAATAAAATCACATTAATTTTATTACAGTTATTCATCATCATTCATCATCATTATCCCCTTCCTTACACACTTATAATTAACAAGGCATTTAACTTAACTGCTGGAAGTGACTTCAGTCAGAAATATAGTCTAATCCCTCATTTCAAGTGGAAAATCTAAGGCAGAACTTCTTAAACTTTAGTGGCATAAGAATCATCTGGAGAGTGTGTTAACATAGAGATTGCTAGGTCTCATTCACAGAACATATAGTTCAGCAGTTCTGGACATCCCCTGAGAATCTGCATTTCTAATAAGTTTCCTGGTGTTGCTGGTGCTGCTAATGCAGGTGATCAAGGCATTGGTCCACAGACCTCATTTTGAGCAGTACTCTTTCTGAGGCCAGAGGACTTAGGTATTTGTCTAAAGGTCACACAATTCACAGTAGCCAAGCACTATTACATTATGTACCACTGTTTTATTTTGAAATTTTGCTGTTTTTTTTAATTATTTAGAAAATAATTATAAGGAAAGACGTTTTTATCTCCACTGAGTGGAATAATATGTCATCATCTAGAGTTCCCACTTCTATAGCACATATATATCTCATTATGTGTTGACCAAATTTTATTAAAAAATCACCAGGTTGAAGTCATTATTTGAACTATAGTTTAAATGGATAGAAGTATTTGAGGTCTTGTGTAAGATGTATAAACTTATAAAATGGCTTTCAAACAGAGCATGTCTACCCCACACAGCAACATTGTCTTGCACACAATCACCCTGAGACTATAAGGTAGCATCCATCAAAAATCTTATTTTAGAACTATGAAAATAAAAAAGCAGTACTATTTTTCTCAGTACTGCATAGAAGTAGATTCAAAATTCCAAATCTATATGATAATATTGCCATCTAATGGATAATCCACAAAGAAAATATGAAATTCATAATTACATGTGCTGCTGCTGTTGAAATTCTGCTATAATCCAGGATAAAATTTTACGTTACTAGATCTGAGAATTGCTAAAAAAAAATAGGATATTTGTTTTTCACTGACATGAAAAACAGTGATATAAGTCACGAACAAATACATTTGACAAAACATTTTCTTCTTTTTTCAATAAATGTAATTTTTTCTATTTTCCAGGAAACAAACAGGGATAAAATTTTCTTATTTGTATTATTTCTAAAACTGAAGATTCATTCTTGGTTAAAATATTTTATCACTAATGGTATTTTCAATAAGATAGCTTGTAGAATTTTTTTTGTAAATTAAAGAAAACATCATAAATAAGGGAAGGAAATTTACAAAGACTGCCTTGGTCTTTGTAAAACAAGCAAGGAGTGAGAATCAGTGAAAAGCACAGAATCAGCAGATAGTTGTTATCTGACTTAATCAAATAGATTATAATTTTATCATTAACAAAACAAAAATATGAGATCAAATAATCTTTTAGGTAGCTTCCTGATTTAACATTCATGATAAAATACTTTTCTTTGCATTTCATTCCCCTTTCTTATAGGTAAAAGTTGATTGCAATGGAAAAATTACTTTGAAGCAAAGTTGAACCCACAATTACATTTGCTTTCTCAGGAATTTCCTAACCAGTTTTCAAGGCTCGGGGTTAATTTTTTTTTCATTTTTCACACACCAGAATTACATGTATATTCATTAAAGTACCATGAAAATATATTTTCCTACCCCAGAAAGAGTCACCAAGGCCTTAGGAAATAAAGTCTTCCAAGTATTAATTTCTGTTAGTATAAATTTTCAGCAGCATATACCAAAGATAAAATCAGAAAATTCTGTTGCATCTAGGCTTTCCTAGGGTTACTTACCAACCCTCATATACTTTAAAAGTTTTTGTTTTTTCTTTATCAATAAAAATAAAAATGCAGAACAACAGAAGTAAGATCGAAGGAGAGGCAAAAAGGAGGAAGGGAAAAAGATATCCTACAAAACCAAACTATAAATGCAATGGAAATACTTTGGGACAATATTATTTGTATGTACTGTATGTCAAATCATGCATGTTATACAATCTGTGCCTAAATAGATAAATATTTTCATAGTATATGTTCCTAGAAGTCGAATTGATAATTTTGAGAATTGGCAATATTTACACTTTGATTGATACTGCCAAAATGATCTATCTAAATAATGCAGGTTTTGTTTTGTTTTGTTTCATTTTGTTTTTGAGACAGAGTCTCACTCTATTGCCAAGGCTGGAGTGCAATGTCACAATCTTGGATCACTGCAACTTCCACCTCCCTGGTTCAAGGGATTCTCATGCCTCAGCCTCCCAAGTAGCTGTTACAGGTATGTGTCACCACGCCTGGCTAATTTTTGTATTTTTAGTAAAGACTGGGTTTCGCCATGTTGTTCAGGCTGGTCTTGAACTTCTGACCTCAAGTGATCCACCTGAGGCCTCCCAAAGTATTAGGATTACAGGTGCGAGCCACCGCACCTGGTCAATAATGCCGTTTTGATTGCTGTGGCTGCAAATGGAAAATACAGAGGCCACAGAGGCTAGATTGCCCTTATTAAGATAAAGTTCATACTTTTGGACCTAGATGTAGTCCCCATTCCTACTACCATGATCACTGCATACAGTTGCCCATTGTAACAGATTGGCATGGCCAGTGATGAAAGCCGGCTAACTTCATCCTGCTGAATCATTTTGTCTACTTGGCTGTTCAGTGATTCTTCCATGGTAGATACTTTCTGACAAGTGATACCTCACAATTCACATATACTGTCATGTGTTCATAGACATGCTTCCACCTTAGATCTCTGTCTCATATCTACTAATCCTTTTGCTGTCATGTCCCTGAAAAATTGACCAGACCACTGTCCACTGCTCAGGTGATTGTGTACATTCTTGAGTCAGGGCCTCAGGTCTCCTCCCACCCTAAGTGACTGACCAGGTCGCCACTCACATCTGTATTCATCTGTTATTGGTTTTCATCCACATAGTAGCTGACACGTCTGTAAAACAAACTTGGGCTTTCCTCTCTCAGTTGGTGATACATGACCCTCACACGACCATGGTTGCAAGCTGAGGAAAGTGAGCCTATATACATGCAGAGTAATATATGAATTTTATTTACCTGATCATGCAGCTTACTTATGCTATCAAATCCTATCTAGATTCAATCTTAGATGTTCCATTTAAAACCTAAAAGTATATTTAAATTTATGACTTGGTAGGGCTGACAGAACCCAACTCATTTTTATCAGTTTAGATGCATAGTTACTAGGATCTTTTATCAGGGGTTAAGTCTTTACCGATAACATGCCAAGAGAGATTTCTCAAAGTCCCTACAATCAGTGTTGAGGCTGACCTAGCTTTGCTGTAGAATCCCAAATTTCTGCATTTTCACTACAGCACTGGGCCTTGTCATAGCTCCATATATCACCACCACTTCTAATGTCATAGACTTTTTTGGAATGTATGGCTTTATTGGCATTGCTTCTTGCACTATGACCTGGATCTGCTACAAAACGCTTTCTTGCTTCAGGTTCAACTCTAAACTTGCAGCTTACTTCTTCCAGGTGTGAGATGGTTTACCTCCAGGACCTGAAGATGCTCATCTTGTTCAGTGGTTTTTCATTGTGGTAATGGATGCAAAATACAACTATTTGTCTCTGACTTTGGAGTAGATATGCTAGAATGTTTTTGATCACAAGATCCCTAAATTCTACCAATGTGGCAAGTGCTTGTATACTCATAGTGATTATCTTTCACCCTGTAAAATACATGTGTCTTCCAAAGCACTGCCCCCTGCAGTGAACTAGCCACCTATTTCTCATCCTATCTAATCAGCATAATGTCACCAATATAATGGATCTATGAAATGGCAAGGTGTTCCAGAGAGCCTTAATTATTACATGCTGGGTGCAGTAGCTCACTCCTGTAACCCCAGCACTTTGGGAGGCTGAGGTGAAAGAACCACTTGAAAAAAGAAGTTCAAGATCAGTCTGGGCAATATAGTGAGAACTGGTCACTATAATTTTTTTAATTAGTGTAGCACTGTGGTGTGCACCTGCAGTCCCAGCTATTCTAACTACTCAGGAGGTTGAGGCAGGATAATTGCTTAAGCCCAGGAGTTTCAAGGTTACAGTGAGCTATGATAGTACCACCGCACTCCAGCCTAGGCCACAGAAAGATACCTTGTCTCTAAAAGATATATAGTTATATAGAAAGATAGATATATGGATAGATAGATACATACATACATACATATGCATATATCTGTATGATTACAGTGGATAGGAAGGTTAACATAACTCTGAGGAAAACCTGAATAATTGTGTCTATGTGTGTAAATGTGAAAAATTTCTGAGCCCCTTTTAAACTTGAAATAAGAAGGAACAAAATCACCAAATCATTGGCCACATATCATGTAGGTAAGGCTTTATTTTTCTTCTGTAGCAGTGATACCACATTTGTCTCGGCGACTGGGATTGGGTTTACCACTTACTTAAGCCTGCAGTAGGCTACTATAATTATCCAAGAATTATTTACTATATTTTTTCTGGGGCCAGACTAGAGAATTAATCAGAGATATGGCAGTGACCATCATCCCTTTATCCTATAAGTCTATAACAGTCTCACTAAACTTCACCACCCCATCCCCCACCACCATTCTCCAGGATATGATACTGCTTTTTATTTTAACCTTGGCTGGCAGAGGAAAGTTTCAGAGGTTGCCCTTAACCTTACTTACCATGTATCATGACTTCTACCCCACAGGACAGGAAACCTGAAAATCTCTGTAGGCTTATTGACATTAACACACCGTGGATCTCTGAACCATTGAATACAAGACTTTTCTCACTCTCCATGGTGCTTATTAAATAAAATATGAAGAGGGCTAAGGATAGAAAAAGCTATTCCAGAATTCCCCCTTGAGTAGTTAGATTTCCAAATATCATATTGAGGCTCACTTTTTCTTCTTTTTTTAATCAAGTTATCTCTTGGGGGAAAATAGGAACCCAAAACTGCAGCAACTAATAGCGTTTTGTTTTGCTTTGCTTTGTTTTGTTTTGAGCCATAATTATAATACTAGTCACTGGAGTCTTTCCAGGGATCTGTTCTTGGTCATGTCATCCTGGTCCCCACTACAACATATTATATAGGTCCTGAATACCTTTTGGTAAATTTTTGTTTATATCAAGAACATTCTGAGACCTTCTTCCTAGGTCACAGTGACATCTGACCCTAGTTATTTAAGAGGATCAATCATTACATTTTGAAGCATCTTCCCAAAGCAAGGTCTTTGCTGAATCTCCAAGAAATAGGAGGCCTTATCTCTAACTAGGGAATCTGCTAGCTTATTAGATACCAGAAGGAAGAGGCAATCAACAAATTCGAAATTTCATATGTATCTCCCCAAATGTCCCCAGCACAGATCTTAGAATTGCTCTTCTTTCCCACCAGGGTCCTGACTAAAGTCAGGCCTACATTAAAGGATAGGACGGGAATCACTAAATATTTTTTGGAAAGGGCTACATAATTAATATTTATAGCTTTGCAGGCCATATGGTGTCTGTTGTCACTATTCAACTCTGTAGAGTGTTGAGTGAAAGCAGTCATAAAAAGCAGGCTAACGAATGGTAATGGTTGTACTCCCATAAAATTTTATTTAAAAAATCCAGGTGGTAAGCTGGATTTGACCTACGGGCCATAATTTTCTGATCCTTAAATTAGATCTTTGCCTGGACTGTAAATATAAACTCCTTTGTTACTAAGATACTTTATGATTAAATCTTCATTTTTATTACCAGTACAAATCTGCTTTCTAGCTACAGGAAATTAGAGTTCCTTTATATACTGTCTTTTCCAACATGTCCTGAGTTGGTAGTTGACTAATCAAATCCTCTGTTTCTTTCTCTTCAAGGTATACTCGGTGGGTAACAAAAGTCAATCCTCTCCCTAATTATATAACTAGTTGTTATAATTATTAATGTCCTCTTATCTTTCAAGTTTTAGAACTATTTCTTAAGGTATATATTTCATTCAAATATGCTGCAAATGATGAAAGTTAAGTAATTATACCAAGCTAGAGATCTCGGCAGGAATTCGTTCCTTGTTGCCATCTGTTTTGTTTGTTTTTAGTTTTTTTAGTGAAAGTAATATCATTAATGAAAAAATGAAAACTAACAGTTTATTTTTTAAACAGGAGCATGAAAACTTATGCTCATCCATTCTTTGACCTTCATTTTGATTTTATACAAATGGTCTAAAACATCAAAATAAGCCTTAGTTGATTTTAACTGAGTAGAATAGGACAATTGGTTTCTTTATATAAATCACAACATAATCAATGAATCTCTATTTGACTGAACCATGCAGATTTAATTCTGGACTTAGCCTGTCTATATTCCATGAAATCACAGATAAGAACTTGTCAAGCTTATTCTGAGATCCTCAAACACAGACTTTATATTTTACTATAAAAAGTTTAGTGATCCTAGAAAAAGAAAGTTCACAATGTTATAATAATTAACAAGGAACCAATTTCTTTTTACTATCCAAACAACTAATTATTTAGCCTTTAAGATTTTTTTTCCTGTATATCTCATTACAGTAAAAATACATGTGGTTTAGAAATTGGAAAAATAAGATGTTATCTTTCTTAAGAATACGTATCTGCTTGATTCCTTGTTGCCATCTGAATGAACAGTGATCCAATTAGAGGTTTTCAACTATCACGTCTGCTCATTGAGTTCTTTCCAAAGCATTTAGACGAATCTAATTTACTCAGTGAGTGAACATAGAGGGTATATGAGATGAAGGAGTGAAGAAGTAAGACAAAAAAAGATAAGAAGGTCAATAAAAGAAGCATTGATGATGAACAGGTGGGAACTACAGCTAAATTCTGATAGGAGCCCTCTGAATGACTAAAGAGAGCATTTCAGAATTGTCTCAATGAAGGAAAAAAAGTTGTGATCACCTACCAGCTCCCATCCTTTGTTGGTGGGAGGTTGCGTCTTTGCATTAATAGCCACCTCTATCCAGCTCCTCCAGACAGCTCTGAGGCTCCCTGGACATCACGTAGTGAAAGAACACCCTCAGGAGAAAGACGCGGAAAGCTATTGGTTCATGTAGGAATTGTCTACTGAAAACCTCCAGGTAAACTGGGCTGATGTGTTCAGAGACCAACAAGATCTCTTACAAACTAATTTCAGTGGAGTTATTTGGAGAAACCACAATGGGGAAGTAACATCTGAGTTGTGAGTAATCCACAGAAACACATGGAAAGAACAATAAAATAATTTCAAAATGTTATTATCTCTTATTTTGTAGTTAACAAAAATAAATAGTGAATAAATTAAAATGGGGTTTTGGGTAGATAGCTCTACTATCATCTGCCTGTATTCAGGTATCTCGGTGATCTAGTCAAGGTGTCAATGCCCTCCATCCAAAGACCAATACGGACACACTTGTATTTGAACAAGTTGTGATTATTGCTCCTTGAAACAAAGAGAAGACACACTGTTAAAAACTGTCGGCTATCAGGGCAACAGGGTGTTAGAAAGGACTAGTTATAAAATTTGGGCATGTGTTAGGTAATTTTGTGAAAGATTTCAAGAAGCATACTTTTCTCTGCATGAAATGCTGTCAAGAAGCAGGAGTAATATTATGACTGACTATCTGAATAAATCTTATCTAGGAGGGTGGAAGACCAGAACAATTTAAAAACTGAAATTAGTAAAGCAACAGTCACTCACGTTAGTTGTGAGAGGGGAATAGTTGGCCTTTTGTGGCAAAGGCAATGTTTATGTGTTGTCTGTGTTTAGGTATCATATGGAATGTTTTTGTATTGACCCGTCAGGTCACAGAATGGCCTTATCTAATATTGATATTATGTGAAATTATTTATGTTTATCAGAACACCAAGTCATATCTCTGAATAGAAGGCCAGCTCATATCAGCACCAAGTCTCAGTTGATAGAAAGAGGCCAGATCCCAGATATCAGGGCATGCTTTCTCTTTCTCAAAGGCACAAACATAGTGATACAGATGGAAAAACAGCTCATTCAAATCCATTTCATTTTGTGAAATTACATGTGTTTTTTGAAACAAAAGTCATTTATTGATATGGTTTGGCTGTGTGCCCACCCAAATCTTACCTTAAATTGCAGGTCACTTAATCCCCATATGTTGTAGGAGGGAACCAGTGGATGGTAATTGAATCATGGGGGAGGTGACCCTCATACTGCTGCTCT
This sequence comes from Cacajao melanocephalus, assembly GCA_963573385.1. Taxonomy (NCBI): domain Eukaryota; kingdom Metazoa; phylum Chordata; class Mammalia; order Primates; family Pitheciidae; genus Cacajao; species Cacajao melanocephalus. Next base: position 37,020 of record CAUYLG010051553.1, on the reverse strand, counting down.
TGTGATAGTGAGTTCTCACAGGATCTGATGGTTTTATAAGGAGCTTCTCCCCCTTTTGCTTGGCACTTCTCCTTCCTGCCACTATGTGAAGGACGTGTTTGCTTTCCCTTCCACCATGATGGTAAGTTTTCTGAGGTCTCTCAAACCATGCTGAACTGTGAGTCAATTGAAATTCTTTCCTTTATAAATTACTGAGACTCAGATATGTCTGTATTAGCAACATGAGAATGGATTAATGTATTTACAAATGAGTGTGGATAGTAAATTTAAATTATTTGGTTGAGAATTGATAAGCAAGAATTGCTTTTTGTGTTTGCATTTCTAAATCTTTTCAGTGTATGATGTGATTATTTTTCATATTTAGAAACATTCACACATTAAAAATTGTTATATTAATTTAATGTAGTCTTTAATCATTTAGCATGTTTAAATTAATATAAAACGTCTCTAAGATAGGTCATTTTTAAAAGTCCTTATTTACTACCATCTTTATAACCACTTATTTGTTTATAGTAAAAGTTGCTAAATTCCAGAAAAAAAATACTTAGAATTTTTTATGATTTGACCATTCTGGGCATATATTTTTTTTCTACTGAAGATGAAAAGAGACTTCCATGTATATTCTGGAAAGCATCTTTACTTTTATATTCAGTGTTATTGTGAGAATGAAAATACTGCTAAATAAAGATGAGTTTTTCATCACATGAAATACTGATCTTTACTTTCAAAATAATAAAATAGTGTAGGCAAATTAGTATTTGACCTTATTCTATGCCATCAAAATGTAAAGGAAAAGGAAACATAACAAAAAATTATATGCAAATAAATTATACTACTTAGAAATTTAGGCTCTTAAAACATAAAATCATTTTCTTTCTACATTTCAGTTAGATTCAATAATTGACCATACAAATTATAATTTTTATTTTCAAAAATTTAAATTTCTAAACATGAAGTTGATTAGAAATGCAACAAATTATAATTACTGAATCAAACGAAATCATTCAATTTCTCTATTTTATTTACTAACCCTATAAAATAAATTAATACATTCTGAAAAAATTAATTTGAAATATGTTAAGAATACAAATTCTGGAGAATATGATGTTTGAAATGTATTCGATTAATCAGATTGATCTATTCCCCAATTATCCCAGTTACTTGAGATTTGGCTCTAGCATGGAAGAACCAAATAAGAGGTACAGGTTAATAATATAGAAAGGTGAGCAGAAATCATTTGTTAGCTTTCTATGACATGTCATGTTGGAGAGCCACTCAGAGGGGAAATACTGATACTTGTTATAACTAAGTTGGTACCCTTGTTTTACATAAACACATTTTGTTACCCCTATTAATATTCCTGACAGATTAAAAAGGTGTACAGCTGTCTGTTTCTTATGGCTCTGGCTGCTACACCTGGACAGCCTTTGTAATTAGCTAGGGAATGCCTCTTTTCCATCTGCCACTGCCTTAATAATCAAATTTAGTGCTCAGTAGAAATTTATTGTAAAACAGAAATAATGATAAACAATATAAAATGTACATTATATAAAGCAACATTTTACTATTCCACTTAAAAATAATCAATAAGAACATACTGTTAAAAATAATTCTGCAAATCACATATTTAAGTAACCAAACAAGAAAATCTTGGTGTACATATAAACACACAATCTATATATTATAGAAAAAGTTAAAGGCCTTTGTTTTACATGAAGACCTGGGATTAGTATATCCTTAAAATAATTTCTAGGTCTACTATTCAAATTCTAATATAGAATATTCTAACAAGGATAATATCTAGTACAGTCATATAGACAAAGAGGTACTCACATGTCTCAGAGAAACAGCCTGTTATTTGTATACACAAAACATCGCCTACCTCATGGTGGGAAATCCTGGGACAGTAGAAAAAATGCAAGAGTACAAGCTTAATCCTAAATATTCTAGGAAGAAGTTAGCAGTAAACTCCCCTCTTTATGCCCCCAAGAAATGGAGACACATGTATCACAACATTTAAGAAACTTACAGTAAAGAGAAAATATTTTAGCAATTTTATCCTGGAAGTTGCAGTAATTATAATTTTCAGACTTTTTGCTGAGTTTTATGTCTAGATTAGAACTACATCATTATCACCTTTAACAGTGATTAGCAAAATTACTTATAATGAAATTTCATTTCTTAAAATTCTACTACCCAACTTGAGTCATTTCACTTGAGTTTCATGCCATGGTTCATGGGATTTTTTTGTTGTTGTGAGAATTTTTCTATAATTCCAAATCTAAGAAACTCACTAAATGGGGCCAAATATTCCCTGACACCAATAATATTAATTCCAAAATAACATATTCACTTTACTTCAAGATTTTTTTCTGATTTAAACATTCTCAAATAACCGCTCATATTGACAGAAATTAAGGAGAGAATAACTTCTCTCAGGAGATCTTTATCTACTTCTGAGAACAGAGTTTTCTTTAAGTCAATAAAAAGGATTCACAGTCTTTTTATTTAAAGAAAACTTTTATTAATATAAAAAGTATGATTATTATATTTAACCTTAATATTAATTTTATAATACTTAATATAAATTTAGTTAATTATATTATTCACTCATTAATCTATAGTAAATACCTATTTTAATTTTCACGTCTTCCCCATTTTCCTTAAATTTTTACATCAGCAAAATATTTTCCAACATGGTTTCATCCATTTGCACACACAAGCATTATTTATATTGTATATATTCTATACATAACCATTTCTAAATACAAGCATTTTATATCTATTTATTTTACTAATATACATTTTCTGATAGAAAGTATACCATCTATATCAGTTAGTTTTTGGGGTGTAAGAAAACCATTTCAAACTCACATCTAAAGTTGGCTGGGCAGCTTTTCCTGTCTTGTCTGGGCTCAAACATGTATCTTTGGTTAGATAGAGGTCTGGTACAGAGTTCAGGTAATATTTGCTTTGCTCTGTAACACATTTGAGAGTGGGCTGACTAATATCTGCTCAAGTATGGCTTCATCAGAAGGTTGGGATGACTTGCTGCTTTACCAAATAGTCTCTTACCATGAAGCGAACTACCCTAGGTTTCTCTTAATGAAGGTGCCAGGATTCTGAGAAAGGGCAGAAGCACACAGGGAATCTTGAGGCCTAAGTGTGAAACTCACATATCGCTTTCATTGTATTTATTTGTCAAAGCAGTTCACAGGACAGCCAAGAGTCAAGAAATGAGAAATAGATTCCATTTCCCGAAAAGAGAAGCTTTAAAGTCACACTATTTTTGAAGAATTGGGTGAAAGAGTAGAGCCGTTTTGTAATTAATCTATCCTATTGGGTAATATTATGTGCAATATAATTTCTATTTTGTTCATTACTGTATGTTAGCACCTAGAAGATTACCTGGAACATATAAGAAATAAGTATTTGTAAGACAAATCACACCCCACTTGGAGGACCACTACTTACATGGAAAATAATATTGATTGTCTTGTCCAGTATTTATTCCAACAAGCGACCAGCATGCTTTTCCAAAATGTCGATGTTTAAAAGCTAAACCCTTTATTTCACAGGCAGTTTAGTAGCTAGTTTCCTGATGGAGGCTTGGATTTGCAAAACAAGCATCTCAGAGAGTTGAGAGAAAAAAGTAGTGTGAGGTGGTGCCCATTCTAGGAAATGATTCTTCTTTAAGCAACACTGTTGAATACTTTTTGTTTCCTTCTTCTTCTGAGACATACCTAAAAGTTTCTAGTGTCTGGTTCTTAGGATCATACTGAAGCAGCAGAAGTTAGGTTTCTACATTTTAATCTCGGTTTTTTTCTACTTTTTTCCCTTTCAAACAAAAATTTAAAAAAAAATTATAAATACGTGTGCAAATAAACAATTCACTTTTATCTTTTACATTTTTAAAGTCATTAAAAATACATTTTATCTTTGTTCTGATTATTTGTTCCCAAATGAATCACCAGGAGTGGGTAGCAATTAATGAGCACTGAAAGGCTCTACATCACATCTGAAATATAAGCTTCAGGAAGGCAGAATGTCACCTAATTAGTCATGTCAGTTCTAAGGCCTCCTCTCAACATTTCAAGAGACACTCAGTCACCAACCAACCACTATGTATTCACAACTCATGAAGGTACTAACAGCTATGAAGCCTCTTAAATTTGAATTGCTAATGAAGAATCTTAATTTCCATCACAATATGTTGTTCATATGACTACACTAGTTGAGATTCTCCAACCCAAATTCACAAAGTTCTAGAGTCTACACATTAGGCCCAAGGACGTCTATACATAGTTGGATCCATAGAATGTGTTGAGTTATACTTGGTGATTGCATAAAATATTTTTTCAAGAAAGAAGTTTCAGTCCTAATCTCTCTGATAAAAAAGTATAATGGATATTTACCTATGAGAATGAATAGTAAATCATGAGAGGGTTGGTTTCTTAGAAACATGCAGTCTGTGCTTCTTGGGAAATTTGCCTCAAAAGTAAAAGTTTGATTTTCCAAATTACTGTATTGTTCAACTAATATTCCTTTAACTGCCAAATTGAAAAAGTCCATTGAATCTCCATCATTAGAAATTAAAAATAAAACCTAATTTTTTAAATAGAAAAGTTACTTGCTGTAATATTTCTCTATGCCTTCACAATTTTCATAATCTAACATGTTACACATTAACATAGATTAATGTATACAACTATACATTAGCATCAATTCATTTTGATTTCAGAATACTCAAAACTACAGAAAATGTATGACAAAGCAAAGTAGTATTGTTGTAAATTTAATGCAGATTGTATTCTTCAGCTATCTCATGAATAAAACTTAAAACTAAAGTTTTTAAAAAATTTGTCTGGGCCTGGTGGCTCAAGCCTGTAATCCAAGCACTTTGGAGGGCAAGGCGGGCAGATCACCTGAGGTTGGGAGTTCAAGACCAGCCTGACCAACATGGTGAAACCCCGTCTTGAAAAAAAAAAAAAAAGAATTAAAAAATTCTTGTTAACTTCTTCCCCAACCTAAAAGGAATGAACAGAGCTTACAAAATCCATAATCTAGTTTAGAGCTCCTCTCAGTGGCTTTTTAAAGAATTTCACATGACTTATAAAAGAATACTGCTAAATATGGGGTCCCATAAAAATTTAACTACAGAAATAAAGTAGGAAAAATACTTACTTCAATACTCTGAAAGATAGGTGGAACTGTTCAGGCTTTTTTTCGTATATCTATAAAATGTTAAAACAAGGTTACTTAGAATAATATAAAGTACTCCAGATTCTTCAAGTTACCCAATCATGATCACGGTCTTTTCACATCAGAGATATAAAAACAAAATTTTGTTAGTTTGTTTGTTTTATAAAGAGAACTACCATGAGAGAGTAGAATTAGATATAAAAGGTAATGGGAAAATATAGTAGTATATTATAATTTATATTTCTTTCCTGTGTTTTCATAAGAAATAATGTTTGGGGGGCTTGGAGGTAAGTGCAATTAATAACTTTTTTTTATTTCAGTAATTGAAAGTCAATTTATTATGCGTTAGGCACTTTAAAATACACAAGATGATAATACCAATACAAATGTATGGAAAAATGTTGATTTTAAATTTTGAATATGCAAATACAGTGTTTGAGTTAGAAAGTTTTAATTATTTGATCTGTGGGACAGAAAGGAATGTGAAACAGAAAAATTAATTGAAAATGACACAGAATAAGTAAGATTTTAAAAGTCCTTATTTGATAGCAGACCTTTTACATTTATGCGGGGGGTGGGCAGGGAGTGTCTACCCAGCCTCCTTTCTTTCCCTGGGAACTGTTCTCTACTTATTAGCAATAATTATCTGAACACCCAGCTTCCAAGTGTATTTCAAGGGGGAGACAGCATTGTCCTGCATTCCTGGCTGCAGTAACTGGTGGCCATTTGTTCCAGAGTGATAGCCAGCTTCCAAGTTGTCCCCATTTATTCCCACCTCGTGGTTTCCACAGCCTAACACACAATACCAGATACAATTGGTCTCTATCACCAACAGAGTATTTCGAAGTGACCATATGCCACAACCAAGATTAGATTGTAAAAATCACTTGCCCCATCTTGGTTCCTCTCCTCTGAGCTTCTCCCCTGTTTTCTCCTAGCCTGTCTTTATCTTTTTTTTCCTCTATCATCACTTGCCCAAGGAGGAATTCAACTGCCACCTTGTGAGCAGCCCTATGACAAGGCCAAATGGTGAGAAACAGAGGATTCATATGGCATCACTGTTCAGAATACTAGCTACATATGATCAGTCTGAGACATTCTCACGTTTCCTGCCTACTGAAATCACACCAGTAGAAATCTTATCATTTTTTCCATGCTTGGATCAAACATTACCTTCATAACAAAGCCAACTTGACTCTGTAGACATACATAGCCTAAGAATATTTCTAACTCTTTGATATTCTAATTGTTATGGTGGATTCCTTGACTTGTGGCAGGCCTGGAATAGTATTTGATCATTCACTGACCCTTCACACCATCTTCAGATGACAAACAGAACCTAAGAGAGGATGAGAGATATTAAGAGGAAATATTATTAAACTGTTTTCACACTCTGTCTTTTATTCCATTTTTTTCTATTCTACTAACAAATATATTTAAATATATTTTAATAAATGTACTTATTAACGTAGTTATTTTGATAAAATTAACAAACTAGTTATTGGGTTAAACTAAGTAAAATAAACTCTTTTTTACACTGCCATTTCTTTGAACTTGGTCTATGCTAACCATCCAGATTAAAATCCCTTTCCATCTTCACCTGCAGAAAGCACACTTATTAAAATGTACTTTTTTTTTCCAGTTTCAGATTAAGTGCCAGCCATGTTGTGAAATCCTGCTGGGTCCATAAAAATGAGATACATTGCTTTCTTTCTGAACCTTTTTCCTGTGTAATAAGGAATTGTATATCTGTCTTTTGTATAGCATATTACGCTCCTTGAAGTCAGATACAATCATTGTATCCTCTGCAGCTGAGCTACTCAAAATGGAATGTGCAAACTGATGCTGGTATGTGAAGAGTTATTTATGGTCTATGATGAGATAAGTATAAAAATTGAATGTAAACATGTAAAACCTCTATGACAATTGGATTTTTAAAAGCTATCCAAATGTGTTATCAACAGACTCGTCTGTTTGAACAGGGCATAGACTAGTTTGAGTGTTTCTGAACTTATGTGATGAATGTCCCAGCAATGGATAGTGTGGCAACATTACAACTTATGGTTAGTTTCTCAACTGTAACCCAAAATTAAAAAAGAAAATAATCTAAATGTAAGTAAGCATTATTCATGTTTGTAACATGTTATTTTTATAATCACTTTAATCTTATTCAAACTATTTTTAAATATTTAGTTTAACAATTACCATCTAAATTAAGAGAAAGAAAATTGTAGTTTAACAATTACCAGCTAATCTAAGAGAGTAAAATTTACGTTATTTATGTTCAGTCATAATTTACCGTTGTGGTAAAAGAAGCTTAAATTAGATTTTTTTAAAAATTAAGAAAAAAACATTCTTTTATTGAAATCAGCATTAATGGTACCAGTACACTAAGGTGATGACAATGGAGGTGATTTATGAACCAAGGAGATCAAAAGAAGCTCACAACTATTTTAACAAAAAGTACGATTCTTTATATGCTAAGTTTCATAACTATATTTAATAATACAGTGATAAACAACTGGGTGTCATTTACAGTAATAGGCTGCCTAATCAAGCAAGTAAGCCATCATGATTTAAATCAGATGTTCATATAAAGCATAGAGAAATAAGGTAAAAATCAAAAGAATTCACTATGAAAGAAACAATGGTTCTGATAGGACTTACCACAAAGTAGCATTTTTGGTTTTCAAGGCTTAAAATACTATATAAAATGTAGAGACATTAATTGAAGACTAACAAAAGCAAGTATTGATGAAGATGCAGAAAAACTCAGATTTTCATACACTGTAAATTTGAACATAAAGTATTGCAACCATTTTACAATATATTTCTGCCATTTCTTAAAGAGTTAAACATATGTCTGCCATATAACCAGCCATTTTACTTTTAGGGAAATAAAAGTATATACCCATACAAAGGTTTATACATATATGGTTATGTCAGCTTTGTTTATTATAAGAAAAACTGAACTCAAATGCCCATCACTAGATGAATGAACAAACCTTAAACTATAGCATACCTATAAAGTAAAATCCTAACTCTCAATAAAAAGAAATTGACTAAAACATACAACAACATGGAAAAATCTCAAAACCAGTATTCCAAGGGAAAAAGAGCTAGACACAAAAGAATAAATACTGTATGAGTCCATTAAAAAAGTCAAACTAAATTGACAATATTAAATTGTTAATTATGAAAGCTAGCTAGCTACATAGATAATTTTTTAACATCTCTGTCATCTCAGAAAGTCTATATACTGCCTTTTAATGATAAAAGGCTACCATCTAAAAATATAAAAATATCATTTTTCACTTAAATATACAGAACTCTTGAAAAAATACCTAATTACAGGTCTAGGGCAAGAAATGTAAAAGATGATGCAATAATATTTTGTCATGCCAGATTATGAGGAAGAATCAGCTGTCAAAAACTGCCAGCCTCATTTGAAATAAAATCAGAAGCTAAATTAGAGAGATTATCATTGTTAAAAAATTGAATAACTTGAGCTTTAACAATTATAACGATTGCAATGGATTGTTACCCACCAAATATGCTTAAATCTACAAGCCCATAATATTTTCATAAAAAACAAAATTATCAATTTTAGAGGATAATAAGAAATTTACCCATTACCTTGAAAGCTAAGGAATAATAGGAAATGATAACCTCTCTTTCCTTTATAAATTATATTATCACATAATAAAATAAAAGTACGTCTTTCTGAAAATATTATAATGATTGGAAAAGAAATGGTAGAATTATAATACCACCATTTTATAACCCCTCCCACAATGAATTAGTAAATCTGCACATTAATCCTCAACATTACAAACGTTGTAATGCTCATGTTACAAATAGAGAGGTGGCAAGACTTTCTATGTTTCCTCCTGTAGTTTTGTCCAACACGTCCTTTAGTCTTGACAAAAGGATCAGAGTCTGATCCAACTTCTGGATCCAGTTGCCAAGTTTTAGAAACTAGAAAAGACAGAGTATCCTATAGAAATGCACTATGACTGTGCAGCCAGCAAAATCCAGAAAGTGGAAAACTCTCCAGGTCAAACATCAGGGTCCTTCAAGAGATAAATTGTAAAACAAAGAAAGAGATGAGGGATACACTGGATAAGACAAAAAAAAATCAGTTGTAAAAATTGACATGATTAAGTGATATTGTCCAGTGATGTGCATTTGTGTAATAAACATTTTTTAGTAGGAAATTATTGTAACATGAAAGGATTATAGTTTTTGGGAGAAGAGAGAAATTTATTCTGGAATAGGACATTTAGAAGGGCTTCTGAGGTAGCTGGCAATGCTTTGGTGTATGAACTGGTGGTTATTTCCCTTCTAACAATTTTTTATATATTTGTTTTGCAGATTTTTCTGTCTTTTTCATTTTATTATCGTAATATTTTTACAAAGAGGAAGAAGAAAGAAGATTCACACGTAGGAGAGTCACAGATACAGAATCTGTCTCTTTCATCAAAAATTGATTTTAAATTAAACTGTAATAGTAAAATTAAATTCCTGAACTGGCTACTAATGAAAGACTGAAAATGAATTCAATGATTTAGAAATGAAGTCACTTTGCTTTATTTTGTAGAAAAACAAAACCCATCATGAGGTTCATGGAATTACATTGAAATCTCTTCAAGTCCTTACAACATAATTCTGTGAGATGGGTTTCCCTTTCATTAAAATGAAATTAAAAACCTGTTTATTTATGTATATATGCAACACATGTAGCATTGTTATTTATGTAATCTAGATTAGATAAATAGAGCAACAAAAAAATCTCATTTGATACCAAACTTTAAATATTGATATAAGCAGTATTTATTTAAAGCATCTTACATAAGCATTTAATTGAAGCAATTACTATTGCACTCATTTATGCATATGCATGGAACAAAAAAATTACAATATAAAACTAGCCATGTTAATCACCTATACACAGGCTTTCAGCACACAGTAGCCACAGTTTTGTAATTCTTGTACTTGCCTATATGTCTAATTGTTTTTACTGAATTAAAATATTATATCTGTTGTATCTACTAATAAAATTTAGACTTACATTTCATATAATTAGACTTTTGCTTTTTATTTTGTTGTAATCCATTTTACTGTATTTTGAAAGAATCGCTCTACAATAAATTGGAATTTAAATAGCCTAGTCCTTCATTATAGATAATTGGAGAAGTACTGCCTTTCAACATTTAGCAGAACATCTTTTACTCATTTAGAAATGAATATATATTAAGTTGAATTTTTAAATGCAACTCACCAGATTTTACTGATTGATATTGCTTCTAAGATCTTAAAACCTTCTTAACTCACATTTTAGTTTGTACTGTGTAACAATATTTCAGTACAGAGTATACTTAGTTAGTTTAATTCAGCAAAATTCAGTTTAGTTCTACTAAATTACTGCCATGTGAAACATGCTGAGTTAGGTAATAAAGGGATAAAGGAGTCATTAATAAATTGTTCTAGGCCTTAAGCAGTTTAGAGTCCAACATGAAGTATAAAAAAATATACAATTACTGTTTTTTAAACTTGTATTTTAAGTTCAGAGATTTAAGTTTAACTTGTATTTTAAGTGCAGGTTTGTTACATAGGTAAACTTGTGCCATGGGAGTTTGTTGTACAGATTATTTCATCACCCAGGGATTAAGCTTAGTGCCCCTTAATTATTTTTCCTGATCCCTTCCCTCCTTCCACCCTCTACCCTCCAAATGGCCCCAGTATGTGCTGTTCTCTTCTATGTGTCCATTTTTTCTTATTTAGCTCCCAAATATAAGTGACAACATGTGGTGTTTGGTTTTCTTGTTACTGTGCTAATTTGCTAAAGATAATAGTTTCCACCTCCATCCATGTCCTTGAAAAAACATGATCTTGTTCTTTGTTATGGCTGCATAGTATTTCATGCTGAATATATACCATGTTTTCTTTATCCAGTTTACCACTGATAGGCATTTAGATTGATTCCATGTCTTTGCAATTGTGAATAGTGCTGCCGTTAACATTACTTTTATATAAATGCAAATAGAATGTGTGAAAAGCATTTTATCATGTAGGGAGAAATGATATTTTAAGAGATCAAGGGATCTCTTAATTAACTAAGATAAGTTTGAAAGATATTAGTAGTGAGAAAGAAAAAAGCATGAATAAAACAATTAAATGAAAATACATTGTTCTATATTTTAATATATAAAACACTTGAATAAGTGGTAACATAAATGTAATTGAAGATAGCATTTGAAAGATATATTATTGAGGACACCAAATACTCAGACTAAATAACATTTATTATTTCAAAAACCAATCACATTGCTACACTAGTTTGTGTCACAGACTACATGCTAGAAAATAGGGGTTGGGAGAGGACAAGATGAAAAATACTAACACAAATTAACAAAAAGATATTGTCAAAAGATATAACATGGTGATAAATTCTATGACATAAGGAATCATAAGGTCTAAGAGCATAAAGATGAAAAAAGTCTTGTCTTTAAGCTATGATTTAGGGCTTGAAGTACCTGTAAGGGAAGACTAGACAAAGCAAAGAAGAATATTATAGGCTTAGGGGAGAGCATTCATTTATTTAGCTATATATTTAACATTCATTGAATTTCTACTAACTTAGATTTTCAGTACTTACAACTTTACATGTAAATGGAAATACACAGCACATAATCCTTTGCATCTGATTTCCATTACTCAATATCATGTTTGTAAGACTTATCTATGCTATGGCATAAAGACTCATCTATGCTATGTGAGATCCATCTGTGCTATGCAGTTTATTTGCTTCCACTGATGGATAGTATTGTTTGCATGAATATACCACAATATAATTATCCATCCTCCTAAAGCTATGACTTATGCTGCAATAAACAGTCCTGTAATAATTTTTGTCAAACATATTATCAGGAGTTTCTGTTGGGTGTAAGAATGGGAGTATAATTTCTGGGTCAAAAATTGTGAATGTTGCCAAGAGTAACTACCTTATAATATCAAATTATTTTTTCAAATCCATATCAATTTATACTCCTACCAGCTCATATGAGAGTTTTCATTAATTTTTGTTCAATTAAACTTTGCTAATATTTAATTTAAGCTTAATTTAAGCTATCTTATGTCAATACTAGGGTATTGTGGCTTTGTTTACATTTCGTTAATTATTAATAATATGTATTGGCACTGTTTATATGATTATTAGCTATTTTCATTCCTTCTTTGGGAAAACGGCTGTTAAAGTAAGGCCAGTTTCTCAGAAAGAGAAAAGTCTAGTGAAAAATCAATTTGAGGCTGTGAAGAGGATAATGAGCTTTATCTGAACTTCCCAATTTGAGTAACTAGTGAAACTTACATGTGAAGATCTCTAGCAGAGTGTTGCAAAGTGGTTTAGAACTTTCAAGGAAAGACAAAAATGACTCCTAAATCTCTATCTTTGCAAAGACAGGAAGAAAAAAATTAACAACACAAGTGAAGAGAAGTTAGAACAGTAATATTATTTTTGATAAATACAAGAACAGAGGAAGATGCCACAGGTAGATTTTGTGATAGAAAAGTTATTGATGGAGTTAATGTCAAATAACTTCTGTCTTATCAGACAGGAAATTGGTGTGGACTCAGCTAGTGCTGAACTATTTCCAGTGTTCTAAAATCCTGTGCAAACAAAATCCTTTCTCCGTTGCTATATCTGTCAGAGGGAACTTAATTTCTTCCAGGTTTCCTTCTCTGAAATTTTGTAGTTTTAAGTCTCCTTTAGTTGCTATAAATCTAATCCCTCCTGAGACAGAGTCTCTCAACTCAACTGCTTATATTTGTCTCTTCCTAGATCTCTGTCGAGGGCTCCATGACCTCCAAGCTCCCTGAGTGCCAAACTTCTATAAACTATCAAATACTTTCCACCAGTGAAATAATCCTTTCCAACAGATTTTGTGGACTCATCCTGCCTTCCAATCATTTTTTTCATAGATTCTATGTGTTAAAACTTTTGCAAAGTTTCTCATGCTTTAACCAATGTATCCTGAAAAAGACTTTTGGAAAAATGAAGCATCAAATTAAAATTTATGAATCTCTCTTTTATTGTTATACCCTTAGTCTGTTGCTCAATAATTGTAGTATAGTAGATTTGGAACAGACAACTTCTCAGTGAAAAAATATGCAACATGGAATGAAGGTTTCTTTAGATTCTAAATGATTTCTCAAATTTAGACTATAGCAATAATTTCTATACCTCTGAAATATCTGGAGGAACTTCTCTTTCTTCTTTTATCCCTTCAAACAATGTTATAATATAAACTTCGTTTTAAAAAATGAATAAAATAAAAAAGTGTGTAAAACATTAAAAAGTATGTAGCTTTATATAATAAGACAAAAGGACCACATTAAACAAAGTCTGCTTTATTGCAAGGGTGAAGTTATAAGTCAATACTTATTTTGTATATTAGACACGATTTTAATGTAGAAAAAATGCTGGTTGTATAATAAAAACATGTTACCTGATTTTAAACCCAACCAAGGATTTAGCTTCAACCTCTTAGGGTTAGAAATATGAGATCAGAGCCAATTTTAAAAATTGAGACATCAGGATAAAAATAATTTATTAATAGGACCATGTTCAATCATCACCATCATCCCATACTCTTACATAATACTCTAGTTTTAAAAGTCTAACATTATTATCTATTTTGATGACATCTTGTTTCATTGCTGCCACCTAATTCTTCCTGTTCTGATAATTCTATCATGCTGGATTTAATTTGCCAACATAAGAAAAATAATAAAGTACAGGTTAATCGTAAATGCCTCATTTGTGTAACAAAATGAACGTATTTCACTAATAAAGTTTCCCGTGTCAATATAGATATTGTTAGTACAGCTTAATTCTTTTCCATTTTCAGATTACAAAATTAACACAAATTAAAGCTCTAATTTTTTTTCCATGTTCCCAAAGGATCATTTTTTTTCATATGAAGTTTCATCAAACACTTTGGAGTTTGTTTTTAACAAACACTATCACTGGGAAAAATATTATGTCCGTTGAATAAGGCTTACATTTGCTTACCCTGCTAGTAATAGACATTTTATTAGACTGTTTTTAAGGAACTAAATAAAGAGAGAAGGAGAAGCAATTATAAGGGTATGGTAAGGAGAATTATTACTCCTAAGGATAAACCAAGAAATGATGCAAAGTGCTTAATGAAAATACAAAAATAATCATTCTTAATATTAGTTAGTAGATAAGATGAGCACCATAGCTATTGCTCTAGAGAAAACAAATTTTTGTTTACTATCCCAGTGTCTAACACCATTTTAAAAAAGCTTAGGCTGGGAATTCTGTGGTTCAAACTCTAAACTGACACAAACAACACTTCCCATATTTTGCAACTTTCCTTTTATTCTTTTTGTTTCTCTTTATATGCCATTTATTTTACTATTTGAAAGAGGGAATAATATTCACTTGTGAAATAGTTTTCAATACCATTTCAAGTCATTAAAGAAAAACGTTTGAAAAATAGAACTGTAACCAATCTCTTATTTCACCGCAGTAGATTGTGCACAATTGGTGATTATTTATGTTATCTCTAATTGTTAAACACTGTTAAGAATCTTGACAAAATGATATAAAACGTCTTACCAACCTTTTATAATGGATATTTTAACCTGTTGTTTAATAATTCCATGATTAATTTAATCTATATTTTTGTGAAAGATTGTCAAAGATTTCCTATGTTTTTCTGGAATATAGGAAGCAAAGAAAGTTAAAAGAGAACAGAAGATTAGATAATCACATCTCAAGGGATGAAGTCAGACTTCATTTTTTTCATGTCATACCTGATTCTGTAATGATTCTGTCATGATGGTTCTTAGTACAGTGTCCCTAAATGATGAGCTCACTTATTTCTGCTAAAAACATTGAGTATGTTTTGTATGTATCCACTGATGACTTTTCTCAGTGCCATCATTAAAGATCATGCACATATTTTTGGAAGACAAAAAAGCAAAATTATTAAAAGATATTTTAGCTAGCTGATTATAGCAGAATGAGAGACTTTTTAAATTCATATCACAATACAGGCAAGGAGTGAGTGTGTTGTGATATGAGAATAGAAAATACAAAAAGAAAGAGCTCAACTTCAAATCTGAAAACAAAAATTGATGAAAACATATCATACCTTAAACTTGACTCTATAGTCCAAAAAACTACCAAAAAACTAGGATGGCATATTAGAATTAATTATACTTTCAGAAGGTGCAAGAAAAAGAGTAAAAGCATGGCTAAACAAGTTTATAAAGAGTACAATGGTAAAACCCAAGGACCAAGTAGAAATTTTCCACAATAACATTGGTTCTCACAGTACATATTTATTTTTCCCAAACATTCTTTTGTCTGTAAATAGTGTCACAATCAAAACAATTGTTTTGGACAAAACCCTAAACATATTGTGATTTTCTCTTTCTCTGTGTTTCAATATATAACCCAGTAGCCTATTTTATCTTACTTCCAAACTACATATCAAATCTTGCCTCTTCTTTCAATTTTACCTGCTACTAGCTTTTTCTAAATCCTGTCCTCTCTCACCTCAGCTACTGCAAGGGTATCTGTGACAAAGCCTTTTTTTGAGATGGAGTCTTGCTCTGTCACCAGGCTGGAGTGCAGCGATGCAATCTAGGCTCACTGCAACCTCTGCCTCCTGGGTTCAAGCGATTCTTCCACCTCAGTCTCCCGAGTAACTGGGACTACAGGCGCGTGCCTCCATGCCCTGCTAATTTTTGTATTTTTAGCAGAGACAGGGTTTCACCATGTTGGCCAGGATGGTCTTGATCTCTTGACCTTGTCATCTGCCCACCTTGACCTCCCAAAGTCCTGGGATTGCAGGTGTGAGCCACCGAGCAAAGCCTTTTAAATACCAATGTCCCCAATATCTATTCACAGTTTAGAGGTGTTGTCTTCCCCCAAATCTGTTGTTTATGACACCCATAAGGTAAGTATCATTAACTTGAAGTTGAGGTAAATGGACCATGCACAAAGACCAGTAAATTGAAAAGTGTAATCCTTCGAGTTAAGAACTATGCAAAAATAAGCTTTTTAGATGTGGTTACTATTACATGAAAAGGAGGGAAAGGGGTGGAAGCATATAGAGTGAAAGTCCAATAAGATTTTGGAAAAATTCTATTGCCAAAAAAATCATCAGTTTGACCTCTCAAAGCCCATGTCTATTTCATCCTTAAAGCCAGCTGTGGATCTCCAAGCCCATAGTAGCAGAAAGAGTCATCAAAGTTGTGTAAACACTAAGAGCATATCGCACGATGCCACTACAGATATGGTCACAGAGGATTATACATAAGAGAGTTTCTCCCTGAGAGCATGGGGGCCATGAGGCATAAGAAGAAAGAAAAGGTTTTTTTTTTTTTTTCTATTTAAAAACGGTATCCTGCTCTCAAGGCCGAAAGTCTCTGGAGTTTCTGCACAGCAGATTTTTAACACTGACATGTAACCGCGACAGCCATATGTATTCTATTTTTTACCTTTCTGAAATAGAATATAAAATACAGTTTGTCGTGTTTCTTACTCCATCGTAATTTTTTCTACATGTAATTTTTTTCTACATACAATTTCCTTCAAATTAATTTTCTCAATCTACACTTGCCTCACTAAAACCAATTCTCTACACTGCAGCTAAAAGGAATATTTTCAAATAAAAATTAGAATTCTCCTTCTGCATTAAATATTGGAAGCTGAAAACAAAGTTATAACAATAAGAAAAAAACCATTTAATTATCAAAATCATAATTCTTTTGGAAACATCAGAGATCTGAGGCTACAAGAACCTAAGAGAACTGGATTCCAAAGAGTGAAAAGGCCCTCCAAACAGAAGGGGGACACAGAAACCATTTCACCTCTAAAAAAGCACACAAGGAAGTGACCAGTTAAGAATAAATAAAAGTGGAGTTGAGTTCACATCTACTCAAAAGTTATTTTCTACAGGCCACTTTCAGGTGCTCAAAACAAGGCAGGAAAAGTACTTCCCTAGTTGGTGCAGACATGCTAGTAGTGAATATGTCTGACTCTAGAACAAACAGTGAAACTCTAAGATATACCATACATTTCTAGTTATAATATTGGGGGGGAAAGGGATTGGCGCCTGAAGAGGTTTGGAATGAGGATCTACGTGCTTTGGTTCTTTTCTGTTGTTGTTGTTTTCCCTTTTCTATCTTGGTTCTTACCCAAGGCTGGCTATATTTGGTTCTAACCCATTATAGAATTGCAGTACCACAGCAATAAGGATCAGGTGCTCAAAATACTGAGAAAATAATTATCTGAGGCCAGAAAAACCAGGAAACAGGACCTCTGTTGTCCAGAGTATGAAGTGAATACTAATTATTTTTTCTTTCATTTTCTCTTGTCATTTTATCCCAAAGTTGGCCCAGGTACATGGAACCCCACAATATCACAGAAGACTGACACAACAAGCCAACTCCAACTTCTGTCCAGAGAACTGGACAAAGGGATCTCTGGGAGCTAGAAAGTGGGAGATAAATCCTGGATTATGGTATTAAATCAAGTAAAGTTCCAAAAAGTAAGTGAATCAAACTTCAGGGAAGGTCTGAAGTCCACAATTTGTAGCTCAGTATTTTACCCATCAATAGGGTAGAGAAGACAAATAATTTACTTTCCTGCTCCTTTAAGTTGTAGAAAATGGCTGCACTCAAAGAGATATAAATTTCCAAGGACTTCTACCTCTTTCAGTGTGTAGGAAAAGTGGTTTCCAAAAACCTGAAGACATTCCTCCGAAAAAAAAAATAAAATACCGATGCTAGCAGTAAGGACAGAAAACATACTGAGTACCAGACTGTAAGAAAATGCTAAAGGAATCAAGAGAAGACGTCAGTGGAATACTAATGTCTGCTACACTCCCATAGCTTTATCTGTTGAGCTTGAACTACTTCTGGCGAAAATATTTTCCTAAATGAACGAGAAAGCACTACACTTACCTAGAGAATTCAATTGTACCAGACATCATAAAGTTGAAGAAACTACAGCCATATATGTATGTGTGTATACACACACACACACACAAAGACACACACACCTATATCTATATCTATATATTACAGCCATATATATAGACATACATTTAATTGCCTTGATGAAAATTAAATGTGTGGGGCTGGGCACAGTGACACCTGTAATCCTAGCCCTTTGGGAGGCCAAGGCAGGTGAGTTTCTTGAGCCCAGGAGTTTGGGTCCAGCCTGGGCAAGATGGTGAAATCCTGTCTCTACAAACAGTTAAAAAAATAAAATAAAATTAGCTGGATGTGGTAATGCGTACCTGCAGTCCCAGCTACCCTAGGGGTTGAGGTTGGAGGATCACTTGAGGCAGCGAGGTTGAGGCTGCAGTGAGCCATGATTGCATAACTACACTCTAGCCTGGGTAACAGAATGAAATCCTGTCTCACAAAAAAGAAAACAGAAGAAAATGTATAAATTTGAAGTACATATTTATACATTATTGAAAAATTGATAACATATTTGAGTTGAATTGGTGATTTTGGAGAATGAAGTAGACTCTTCCAATCCAGATCTGAGCCAGAACACAGGTAATCAATTCAAAATCATCAATAAATTGATAGAAGGCTATGGCTCTACAGAAAAAAAAAATTCCATTTCAATTGACATTTCATTGTTATGTCTTCCTACCTGCTAATAGGAATTGGTTAGAGAGTACTTCACACATAATTAAAAAGTGTCACTGGCAATACATGCTGTTTACAGTTTCCAGCTACTTACTCTATTTTATGTTTCAGCTTCTGGCATGATTGTTATCAACCATGCCATTTTTACTAGCCAGTGCAGCTGCTTCTGCTCACAACATACCATTCACCAGGCACCATCATCCCATGGCATCCTTATATCAGTTCTGATGTGGTCACTGAACATCACTTCTAATTTACATTGTTATTTCTACTGGACCACTGCTTCTTAAACTGGCTGTGCTATCACTGGGCATTACCACCATGTCATAGGGGCACTACTGTCATTTCTTCCAGGGATCACCAGCTCCATGCTTGCAATTCTTCTCTTACAAGCCTATTTTTAATCTTTTCGAACAATTCTACCAATCTTGGGCATCTCTGACATAAATTTACGACATTTATTGCACTAGCCTTCCAAGGTACCAAACCTGTACAATATTCTGTGGCCAAATGCAGGAAAATGTCTCTCTGTCTCTCTCTCTCTCTCTCTCCCCTCCTCCCTCTCTCTCTTTCTCTTTAATGTCACTCTCTATTGGAAACTTGGTTTCTGTTTTACTCATATTTTGATATCTATTTTATATCTTTACTATTTAATGACTGTTATGATAACTACTGTTATCCTAAAATCATATAAAATATGTTTAAAAGTTCAAGAAAAATGCTGTTAGAGAGACCTTTAAGAATTTCTGTACAATAGAAATAAAAATTTTAAGAAAAAAACACACTATTACAAAAACTGTAGCCCACAACTTAGGCAGGAGAAAATGAATGCATTTAAAACTAATTACACTATACTTCAACTTCAGAACACAGTAAAAACAGACCTATTAAGACTGTCATGAACATGATATAATTTTATATAAAATCTAAAGACTTTGCCAAAAGGCTCCTAGAGCTGATAAACAACCTCAGTAAAGCTTCAGGTTATAAAAACAATGTACAAAAATTAGTAGCATTGCTATGTACCAGTAGCTTTCTAGCTGTGGGGGAGCTAAATCAAGAATGCAATCCCATTTATAATAGAAGCCAGAAAAATATAGCTAGTAACACATTTAACTGAGGAGGTGTAAGATCCCTACAAGGAGAACTATAAAACACTACTGAAGGAAATCATAATAAATGACACAACAAATGGGAAAACATGCCATGCTTGTAGACTGAAGGAACCAATATCATGAAAATGGCCATACTACCCAAAGCAATCTACAGATGCTATCTCTATCAGATTGCCAATATTATTTTTCACAGAATTAGAAGAAACTATTCTAAAGTTCATAAGAAAAGAAAAAGAAGAGCCCAAACAGCTGAAAGTAAATTTAAGCAAAAAGAACAAAGAGTCATCATATTACTTGACTTCAAACTATATCATAAGGCTACAGTAACCCAAACAGGTTTTTTTGGTACTGATATAAAAATAGACTCATAAACCAATGGAACAAGCTATAGAACCCAGAAATAAAGCCACACACCTACAACCATCTGATCTTCAACAAAGTTGACAAAATGAACAATGGGGAAATGATTTCCTATTCATTAAATAGTGCTGGGGTAGCTGGCTATTCAAATGCAGAAGTATGAAAGTGGATATCCACTTTTCAATTTATACAAAAATTAACACAAGATCGATTAGAGATTTAAATGGAAAACTTCAATCTATAAGAATCCTAGAAGAAAACCTAGAAAGTATCATTCTGGACGTTGGCCTTGGAAAGGAATTTATTACTAAGTTCTCAAAAGCAATTTCAACAGAAACCAAAATTGACAAATGAGACCTAATTAAAATCAACAGCTTCTGCAAAGCAAGAGAAACTATAGTAAACAGACAACCTACAGAATGAGAAAACATTATACATCCAACAAAGGTCTAACATCCAGAAGCTGTAAGGAACTTAAACAATTCAACAAGCAAAAAACAAATGAGCCCATTAAAAAGTGGACAAAAGACATGAAAAGACACTTCTCAGGAGAAAATATATAAGTGACAAACAGACATGCGAAAAAATGTTCAACATCACTAATCATTAGAGAAATACAATTAAAACCACAGTGAGATACTATCTCACACCAATCAGAATGGCTATTACTAAAAATTTAAACAATAACAGATGCTGGTGAGGCTGCACTGCAAAGGGAATACTTATACAGTGTGTTGGAAATGTAAATCACTCCAGCCACTGTGGAAAGCAATTTGAAGACTTCTCAAAGAGTTAAAAATATAGTTATCATTCAACCTAGAAAAATCATTGCTGAGTATATACTCAACGGAAAATAAATCATTCCACTTGTATGTTCATCACAGATATTCACAATAGCAAGGATGTGGAATCAATTTAGATTCCAATCAACAGTGTATTGGATAAAGAAAATGTGGTACATATACACCACATAATACTTTTATATGCAGCCATATAAAAGAATAACATAATGTCTTTTGCAGTAACAAGGGATACAGCTAGAGGCCATTATTCTAAGCTAATTAATGCAGGAACAGAAAACCAAATACCAAATGTTCTCACTTATAAGTAGGACCTAAATGTTGGATACACATGGACATAAAGATGGGAATGACATAGGGCTACCTAAAGCAGGAAGGAGGGAAGAGGAAAAGTCTGAAAAACTACCTACTGAGTACTATGCTTACTACCTGAGTGATGGAGTTATTTGTATCCCAAACTTCAGTATCACACAATATATCCATTTAACAAACCTGAACCTATATCATCAGAATTGAAAATAAGAGTTGAAATGATTAAAATATTAACTGTTATAGTCTTTATGATACTGCATTTATTCTAATTGCTAAGCATCTCTGCTCCACCTTTCCAACTTATACTGAGCAGTCAGCAGTCAAAGAGTTTTGTTCCAGGGTAAACTAGTGATAGACTACCTAAATAAACTGTTGTCTCTTATGAAGACGGTGCCCAACATAAGTGGAGTAAGAAAGAATTGCAGATAAAAGTTAGAAGTAACTTTAGATTTTCAAAGCCTATTGAAGATTTTTAAAAAACAACAAAAAAAGAGCAACTCACTATAACATTTGGCTTCAGGATATTACCCATTGTTACATCTAACAGAATGAATGTCTACGCTCCAAAATAAGGTAGCGAATTCAGCGACCTGAGAATCCTGAATAAAAGCTACCCACACCATATTTCTGGTACGTGTCACAGTACTTTATCCCAAGGGGAAGACATCTTAAAAGTTCTGAAATAAAAAACAACAACAAAAATAACAATAACATACTTAAAGAGATCCAAATCAAGAACTAACTGCCATTCACAATTGCTACAAAGAGAATAAAATACCTAGGAATACAACTAACAAAGGATGTAAAAGTCCTCTTCAAGAACTACAAACCACTACTCAAGGAAATAAGAGAGGACACACAAACAGATGAAAAAATATTCCATGCTGATGGTTAGGAAGAATCAATATTGTGAAATGGTCATACTGCCCAAAGTAATTTATAGATTCAACACTATCCCCATCAAACTACCTATGACCCTCTTCACTGAACTGGAAAAAAACACCTTAAACTTCACATGGAACCAAAAGAGAGCCCACATAGCCAAAAAAATTCTAAGCAAAAAGAACAAAGCTGGCGACATCATGCTACCTGACTTCAAACTACACTACAAGGCTACAGTAATCAAAACAGCATGATACTGGTACCAAAACAGAGATATAGACCAATGGAACAGAACAGAGGCCTCAGAGGTAATGCCACGCATCTACAACCATCTGATCTTTGACAAACTGGACAAAAACAATCAATGGGGAAAAGATTCCCTGTTTAATACATAGTGTTGGGAAAATTGGCTAGTCATGTGCAGAAAGCAGAAACTGGACCCCTTCCTTATACCTTACACTAAAATTAACTCCAGATGGATCAAAGACTTAAACATAAGACCTAACACCATAAAAACCCTAGAAGAAAACCTAGGCAAAACTTTTCAGGACATAGACGTAGGCAAGGACTTCATGACTAAAACAACAAAGCATTGGCAACAAAAGCCAAAATAGACAATTGGGATCTAATTAAACTCCAGAGCTTCTGCACAGCAAAAGAAACAATCATTAGAGTGAACCAGCAACCAAGAGAATGGGAAAAAATTTTTGTAATCTACCCATCTGACAAAGGGCTAATATCCAGAATCTACAAAGAACTAAAACAGATTTACAAGAAAACAAACAAACCTGTCCAAAAGTGGGCAAAGGATATGAACAGGCACTTTTCAAAAGAAGACATTATGAGGCCAACAAACATATGAAAAAATGCTCATCATCACTGGTCATTAGAAAAATGCAAGTCAAAACCACGTTGGGATACATTCTCACACCAGTTAAATTGGCAATCATTAAAAAATCTGGAGACAACAGATGCTGGAGAGGATGTGGAGAAATAGGAACACTTTTACACTGTTAGTGGGAGTGTAAATTAGTTCAACCATTGTGGAAGACAGTGTGGCAATTCCTCAAGGACCTAGAAATAGAAATTCCATTTGACCCACCAATTTCATTACTGGGTATATACCCAAAGAATTATAAATTGTTCTGTTATAAAGACACATGCACACATATGTTTATTGTGGCACTGTTTACAATAGCAGAGACCTGGAATCAATCCAAATGTCCATAATTGATAGACTGGATAAGGAAAATGTGGCACATATACACCATGGAATACAACACAGCCATAAGAAACGATGAGTTTGTGTCCTTTGTAGGGACATGGATGAATCTGGAACCACAATTCTCAGCAAACTGACTCAAGAACAGAAAATCAACCACTGCATGTTCTCACTCATAGGCAGGTGTTAAACAATTAGAACACATGGACACAGGGAGGGTAACATCACACACTATGGTCAGTAGGTGGGGTGGGGGGCTGGGGAGGGACAGCGGGGGTGGGGAGGGATAATGAGGGGAGAAAGACCAGATATAGGTGATGGGGGCATGAAGGCAGCAAACCATCTTGCCACGTATGTACCTATGCAACAATCCTGCATGATCTGCACATGTACCCCAGAACCTAAATTACAATTAAAAAAAAATCTCAAAACACATTTGTGATATGGACAACAATCTCTGAAAAATCATGAATAAATTTGAAATCAGAATATGTTTTTTTAAATGATAAAACTCATTTGTGTTTTACAGTGAGTTTACTATGGTTTAATAGGTACCTTATTTAGTTTTTTCATGTTAGCTTTTAGATACGATATGCTCAGTGCTTTAAAACATTAAAACAAGGTATTGCATAGGCAGTCTTCCTTCATATTTATGTATTTTTTACTAGCACCCAGGGTAAATGCCTCTTTTCAGTAGCTCTAATGATTAGAATTTGAGTGCATAGAAAATGCCATCCTAAAATAAACTCTTGAGGAGGTTAAACAGTCCTCAACTGAAAATTCTTCCTGATGCAGTAAGAGATTAAAGTGGTGCTTGTGATTGCAGTGTGCAGCTGCAGTCGATTTGCTGTCTTTTAATGCTCGCCAACTGCTGGTGGTAGACAGATTGGACTGAGTGCATTGTTTCTCCCTTGGATTTGGTTAGTATTTTGGACCCCTCTTCAACATTTCAGTTGTTTCTTGTCAAGAAAAATAAAATTAGGTAAAGAATGGAAAACTCAGAAGAGCGTATCGAAATGCTCTTATGTTTTGGCAAAGTCAATGTTTCTAAACAAGGGAGCTGTGTGAACTGATGTCTGCTTCTTTGAACAGGGAGACAGGCGGTGAGAAGTTACAACTCTGAAGTGAAGCTGTCCTCCTGTGACCTTTGCCGTGACATCCAGGGCTGCCATCCTTGTGAGGATGGAGCTTCAGGCTCCCATCATCACTCTTCAGTCATTTTTATTTTCTGTTTCACACTTCTGTACTTTTTGCAACTTTGGCTGTGATTTATTTTTAAAGGACTCCATGTAACACTAACATTTCCAGTACTCACATGTGATTGCTTTGTTTTCATAATCAAATATTGCTTCTATTTTGAAAAACAGTTTTTTTTTCTTTCTATGGGGCTGGGGTGGTGGTGGTGTGTGTACAGCTGCATATGGATTTCTTCACCGGGTCTTTGTGTGGAAGATCAGAATGAATGCAGTTGTATGTCTGTATTTTCCCTCTCAAAATCTTTTAGGATTTTTTTTTGGAGGTGTTTGTTTTCTCCAGAATAAAGGTATTTTAGAATAGATATTCTCCTCATTTTGTGAAAGAAATGAACCTAGATTCTTAAGCATTATTGCACATCCATGTTTGCTTAAAGATCGATTTCCCTGGGAATGGTAGAAAACAGCCAGCAGGAGGAGCTTGATCTGTTCCCTTCCCACCTCCAACCTAACCCTACTGCCCACCCCACCCCACCCCACCCCATGCCCAGTGGTCTCAGTAGATACTTCTTAACTGGAAATTCTTTTTAGAATGTAGGTGGTGAATTTTTTTTTTTAGTGGCATTGTCTTTTTTCGCTGGAAATCTGATCACACACCCCAGCCTTTCCCCTCCCTACTTCCTCTATAGAGAAATGTGAGAGGGGCAGTACATGTCCCTGTGCTTTGCATGCCATCTCAGAGGTTGAGGAGCATACCAAACACTGCCCTGGAGGGTGCTGGGTGTGCTCTCTCCTTCCCATATCCTCAGCCCCACACCGACCCTATTTCAGGGGTAAAGTCAGAGAGCACTGCAATATGTGCCTCAAGGGACTTCGATTAGAAGATCCTAGACCAGGAGACACTGTGAGCCAGGGCACAACAAAATACTAGATAAGTCACTGCAGACCAACTTCCCTGCAATTTGAGAAAGAAGCTGGGTTTGTGGAGAATCAGAGCATCTTGGCATGACTGCTGGCCTAAAGATCTCTGGCATTGGCCAGGGGTTCTGTGGAACCTCTTCTAGGCTCAGGGATCTGAGCATCAGACTGCTAGTCATCTAGTGACATCTGATGCTTGCTGTGAACTTTTAAGATCCCTGAATCCTGAGCACCTGTATTCTGAAGGGTAATATAATTTATCTGGATAGAAATTTTAAAGATGTCCCCCTTTCTCCTTCTCCTCGTTCTCTTTCTTTCCTTTCCGTCTCCCTTTCTTCTTTGCCTTCTAAATATGCTGAAATAATTTAGATATGAGTCAACAATTAATGATCTTTTACTCAATCTAAGAAATGGTTTAGTTTTGCTCTTTAGCTCACTGGCATTTCTCTCAAGTGGACACGAGAAAAAGTAATTATCATGGGGCTTCAAAAAGTTCGTTTTATGTTTTTAGTTTTTTAAAAATAAATCCATCAGAAAGTATGCAAATGTATCTTTTAAAGTTAATTTTAAAAAATGCTCTTATTTTAGTGAATTTTCAGAAATTATAGTGGAATGGATGGTATATATTACTTATGGATATTTTGGATACCATGGTAGGAATAACTAACATTCAATATTTTAAAGCTGTCAAACCTATATATAGGAAATAGATCCCAGAGAATGGTCTATGAAGAGGGCAGTTAAGTATCAAATACCTAATTTTCTTGCATTTATTTTTAAGTGGGGAAAAGTTCCTAGATCTCTTACACCTCTGACACAGTGTGTTCTAAAACAGGCATTTGCTATGTTGGGGCCTCCTTGTAATGGTGTTTTTGCCCTTTATACTCTGGGTGTTCTTTAAAGGTCAAATAATCTTGTAAAGAAATTGAGGGAGGGTCTTGGCAAAGGACTTTCCCCTCCTCTGCCCTGGCCTGGGAACCTTATACTGACAATCGATACTTTATATTCTTTAGTACCTAATGTATAGTGAACTTTTGGTGTAATATATTAGGAAACACTAGGATGGAAAGGCCATTGGAAGAGAGGTTGTATCTTTTTTAAACCATATTTCCTTCTTTAAAAACTAGCATTTGAATACTTTTTTGGTGAAGAACTTCAGGTTTTCAATTTAAAAGTACACCTTGTAACTCATCTCTTTTTATTGTAAGTTTATTGAAACTGAAGAGGACAACAATGAGACGGAAGAGAAAGGGTTAGCTAGTGCTGCCTTCTGGGGCATGGGGCTGTGCAGATGTCCCAGCCCCTTCTTCCTTCGTACTTCCCTCGGAGAACTTGCTCTGCTATAAGCAGTGGACTTGGACTAAAAGTGATTAAAATACCACAGGCATAAGGAGAAAAGGAGTATATGTAGTAGTAATGGTCAATAGTACAGACTATTTTCTTCACATGCTATGGGTAATAATATTAAAAAACTCATTTTACCATTAAGATTGCTTATGCTGAAGCTCTTCCATTTAGAATACTGTCAATGTCATTTACTGGTATGAACTAAAGCCCCCTTCTTTTCTATTGCCTGGGAACTTTAAGACACCAGCGTATCTCACCTCCCTTTGTGTTTGGTCAATGCTTCCAGAGACTCCATGTTGGGAAAACCCAGTAGCCAAACACTTCTAGGACAGAATAACACTTTTATATTTGGTTTTACCATCTTACTACCTTTAGTTATAGTTTTAAAAAAGAAATTCAAGCACATTAAAATATGTCTGGTCAATGAAATTCTTCCTTTTATTGTGTTGTTCTATTGTACTTGGTTTTTCAAACATTCTAAAAATAGTATCTTTGGTTTAATATTTTGGATTATATATTACAATCTGAGGAGCATTTTCCTTATACAGAATACGATGTTTTTGTTACCTAGGAGTTGTTACTTACATATACAACACCATATCCTGAATGTGGGAATTTTCAGAATTGTAGATAGCATAACTCTCCCTGCTCCTATTCTTTTGAGTCTAGGTATAATTATTATTTTTTTTAAGACATATTTAGCTTTAACTTCTATTTATGCTAAATATAGTTATAAATAGACTGTCAATATAATTCCAACTATTTTTATTTTGACATAATTCAATTATTTCATTTGACATGTCTGGCTTACTCAAGACATTAAAAACATTGGAACTATGATTTTTCTTTGCCATGTTTTAAAAAAGAACCACTTTATTAACCTGCTGGCATATAATATGGAGTTCTTTTGACAACCTTACTTTTTCTCATTTGCTTCGTTGAATTATTGAGTACTCATTTCTTTCTAAAAATATGTTGTAAATTCTCTCTTGGCAAGATGTCTCCCTACGAGGGTAGTTATTATTTGAGTCTGCCAAGTGGTTACCATGGGTCAAGGTGCCATGATATATTCTTGGGTGCATTAGTTTTTTGCATATTGTAAATTTAAGACACTTATAGTAAGTGGACTCATTTGTGAATGGACTTCAGAACCTTTTACGTTCTCAGTAGAGGCTTCTGTTGGACAGAAGAGTATATTGCTCACTTTTTTTTGTCTTCAAATTCCAGTAAGGCATAACACTTTTAAGAAATTTAAATTTTTCCATAATCTATTCAGATGATATTTATGTTAATATTAAATATCTTATGTTACACTGGGAGTAATTTAAGGTGCAATTATTTTTATCACTACTTTGATTATCCTCTTCAGAAAACTAAGCAGTAAGTGTAACTTTTAAATTAAGTATATGTCAGTGACAGTAGGATTATTTTAACAACTGTTTCTATCCAGTGAGTTGTGTTTTCATGTCTCATCAAAAGATAGTACCACGTTGCTTCATTTTATAAAATACATCATCATTTTCATTTCAATTGTAACATAGGAAAATAGATATCTCCTGGATGATTTCTGAGTTTCTTACTGCAAAGAAAAGTTATACATTGGTATGCATGTGTCTCTGTAATAGGGATAATATTGATATATGTGTTGCTACATATTTAAGAATCATTCTATCTTATGTTGTCTTGAGGCCAAGATTTACCACTTTTGCCCAGTGTATTGAATTGGTGGTAGAAGGCAGCTCCATGTTCCATTTGTAGATCTTTAAGTTTTTATCTTTTGATAACAGAATGTTGCTCAATTCTGGTCCTTCAAGCCTTTATGGTTTTGATTTTCAGTAGGGGTCAGTTGATGTGGAGTCAATCTCTTTTGTACACAGGAAGCTTTATAAAATTTCATTCACAAATCTCCTATTTTGGGAAGCTGTTTTGCATATGAGAAGAATACTGTTGAAATATTATTTTTCCAGGAACTAAAGCTTTATATATTGATCAAGATTCTGAAAGTTTTAATTTTTAATGTTGGAATGTTATGTTATTATTAATTGTACTTTATTATGTATTCAATAGAAAATCATGATTTATTAATAAAAGTTTAAATTCCCATCTATTTATTATGTGTTCTTTATATTTTAGCATACAGCATATCTATAGCACATCTCCCTTATTTAAGCTTATTTATGAGAAACAGGATGTCTGAGGCTAGCTTAGATTAGGTATTATTGTGTTGCAAGGGCTTGACATAAATGAAGTTGAAGAAATTTTATCACCAGCCTCCTTTACCTGCCCCCCTCTGTGGAGAGGTAGGTAATACACAAATAAAAAAAGAATAATGTCAGGTAAGCACTCACTTAACTTCTGGAAATTATACAGAAGTATACAGAACACATGGGTTTTATACACACAGGAAAATGGAGGCACCGACTGTCGCATCCAGACCATAAGATTTCATGCGCATTTTCTTAATTCCCACTCAGTGTTATCTAATACTTCTGTTGCCATGAATTTTCTGGGCTTCTGTGAAATACTAAAGATAACATTTCACAATTGGAGGTTCTCAACTGGAAGTGATTTTGCCTTTGGGTACCATTTGCTAATGTCTGGACATAGTTTATTTGGTTAACATAACTGGAGATAGTGCTATTGTCATCTAGGGAATGGAGGCCAGGGATGCTGCTAAACATTCTACAAAGCACCAGGCAGCTCCTTACAACAAAGAATTATTTGGCCCAAAATATAAAAAAGTTCCAAGTTTGAAAACCCTCTAGCTAAGTGATGCTGGGCCCTTCTAGATCACCTCATAATGTCAACTGTTTAATATGATTAAGTTAATACACTCATACAAGAACAGAGTCATTGGGGTCACTGGACAGATATTTAGACTCACAAATAAGTTTATATCCCAAGTCTAGGAAACTTAGCTTGAAGGCTAGGGAAAGATGAAGTAATTTTTTTTTTGAAAATATCTATAATGGTAGTTTCCAAACTTGATAGACATTAGACTCTCTTAAGAGCTTGGTTTGACAAAAATTTCTGGCCTTATTTTAAGAAATCCTAATTCAGCATATCCAGAATCAGGTTCTGGATCTGAACTGTTAGACAAAGAAGTGATTCTGATGATTATTTTAATCTGAGAACTTCTGGATTATTTAAGGAGTTTTCCAGGCCTCACTGGCCTGGGTATGAAAAGGGATCTTGGAAATAGCATCATCATGCCATCTAACAGGGCCTCCAGCTTCCCAGACAGTCCTTCCCAGTGATTCCCGGGGGCCTCCAGGACTGTTTCACTCTTTCACAAAGGATCCAAAGAGCTGTCACCTGGGATTTGCTTTGTTCTTTCTCTCCTATCTGGCCTACTTTGTACATGTTCAGTGTAGCAGAGACTGCCACTTTCTTCCTCCTATTCAACCCCTTCTTCTCCTCCTCCTTAGTTTCAGGAGGAGCTCATTTCCCAGCTGCCTTTGCAGTAAGGTAGAGTCCCGGACCAAGTTCTGGTCAGTGGGATGTAGGCTAAAGATATTAGTGATACTTGTGAGAAGTATCCTTAAAAGGAAGGGAGTAGGTGCCTTGCTTCTTTTTTTTTTTTTTTAATTTTACTTTAGGTTCTGGGGTACATGTGCAGGTCATGCAGGGTTGTTGCATAGGTACATACTATATCCGGCATTTCTCCCCATGTTATCCCTCCCCACCCTTCCCATCCCCTACTGTCCCTCCCCTACCCCCCCACCCACTGCCTCCAGTGTGTGATGCTCCTCTCCCTGAGTCCACGTGTTCCCATTGTTCAACACCCACCTGTGAATGAGAATATGTGGTGTTTGGTTTTCTGTTCTTGTGTCAATTTGCTGAGAATGATGGTTTCCAGATTCATCCATGTCCCTACAAAGGACATGAACTCATCATTTTTTATGGCTGCATAGTATTCCATGGTGTATATATGCCACATTTTCTTTGTCCAGTCTATCATTGATGGGCATTTGGGTTGGTTTCAGGTCTTTGCTATCGTAACAGGGCTGCAGTGAACATATGTGTGCATGTGTCTTTATAGTAGTGTCTTTTCTTCATCCTGCTGCCTGGATTATGGATGATTGTCTAAAGCTTTATCAGTTCAATTTTTTTTTAATTATACCTTAAGTTCTGGGGTACATAAATTTTTTGGTCCTTTATGGGGAAGGCCAAACCCTCAGGACTGGAGGCTGGAGAGCCTGAAGGAGCTGGGGTCCCTGATGACTATGGAACCACCTTGAACCACCTACCTTCGGATTTCTTCTGCAAGTGAGAGAACATTTACTTTGTTTAAACCAGTTGTGGTGGTGGGAAGGCTCTAGGGTAGGCCCCATGACCCCTTCCTACTGATGCTCCGGCCATTGTGGATCCCCTCCCTTGAGTGTATGTGAGGTCTGTGACTTGCCTCTGGCCAATAGAACATGGCAAAGGTGACAGAATGTGCATTAGATTGTGATGACCCTCTTGCTGGAGTCTCTCCCTGCTTTTTTGGCTTTGAGAAGTGAGCTGCCAATATTGCGCAAGAAAGTAAGAGAAGCTTTTAGGAGCTGACAGCAGCCTCCAATTGACAGCCAGCAAGAAACCGAAATACCTACAGCTGTAAAGAACTGAGTTCTGCCCACAAAAATGGATTCTTCTCTCATTAAGCCTCAGAGCAGACTGCAGCCTCAGCTGATGCCTTGATTACAGCTGCAGGAGACCCTAAACAGGGAGCCCAACTGTGTGCCCAGTCTATGACTCAGAGAAACCATGAGATAAAACGTGTGCGTTTTCTTTTCTTTTCTTTTCTTTCTTCTTCTTTTTTTTTTTTTTTTTTGAGACAGAGTTTTGCTCTTGTTGTCCAGGCTGGAGTGCAACGGTGTGATTTCAGCTCAGTCCAACCTCCACCTCCCGAGTTTAAGCGATTCCCTTGCCTCAGCTTCCCAAGTAGCTGGGATTACAGGGATGCGGCACCAGGCCCAGCTAATTTTGTGTTTTTAGTAGAGATGGCGTTTCTCCATCTTGGTCAGGCTGGTCTTCAACTTCCGACCTGAGGTGATCACCCACCTTGGCCTCCTAAAGTGCTGGGATTAATGTAAGTGGTTTCAGTCACCGTTTGTGCTAATTTGTTATACAGCAATAGAAAACTAATAACAAGAAAATAAGTGAAAAAATTAATTCTGGTGTATGCAGCTAATATTTCTAACTGGTACACTCGGTGTTGCCATCTTCTCTACCATCAAGGAGCCTATAAACACATAAGCATTAGCCCGGGTGCCCAGTACTCCTTCTGTTCTGCCATTTCCATCTCTGTGCCAAAGATGAGCTGTGTTCTCTGGAGGCCTCATTGCTCCAAAGCCACGCTGAGTTCCACAATGAGGAAGTGAGGAGTTTTTCTCTCCCTGCCTCTGTGCTATAGTGTATCTTTATGTGTTCTTACTAGGGCTGCTTGTGTCTCAGTGCTCACAGTCTCAAAAAAAAGAAAAAAAAAAAGAATTGCTTGAGCCTGGGAGGTGGAGGTTGCAGTGAGCCGAGATTGCACCATTGGGCTCCAGTTTGGGCAACAAGAGCAAAACTCCGTCTGAAAAGGAAAGATAAGGAAAGAAAAGAAAAGGAAAGAAAGAAAATAAGAAAATAACACACATTTTTTATCTCACAGTTTCTCAGATATAGACTGGGTACACAGTTGGGCTCCCTGTTTAGGATCTCCTGCAGCTGTAATCAAGGCATCAGCTGGGGCTGCAGTCTGCTCTGAGGCTTTTTAATGTTTTTAAATGAAAACTGTTCTTTTAATTTCTTCCTGCCCCCCCGCTTCTCTCTCTCAGACCTAAGATCAGGAGGCTGGACCATATGTCATGGGGTACAGATACTATACTGTCCTCCTAATCTCTCTTCTTTCTGACACAATCTCAATCTCAATCTCTCTCTCTCTGTTATTTCTCCAAAATCTTCACGCAAAATTGACTTCTGGTAGCCCTCCCTGCCAATAGTGCACTAGACACATTCACTTATAGATACTGATGGGTAAGAGCATGGGCTTTGGTACCAGGCAGGCCTGGCCTTGAGTCTTGTTAGAAGGGAGGGAGTTTTCTTTCCCGGTGTATTGAGGTGGAATTTTCCCCTAAATTTTCTTAGAGTCTCTCCCTTCACTCGCTCCATCCGAAAGGAGAGAAAGTGGTTTTCTGCATTGTCAAGTTGGGAAGAATGAAAAGGCAATGGTGGGCTCATCTCCCTCTTGGGTTCTACCCTGACATCATCCTCAGTTCCCCTGTGCTGACCTAGGTCTTGTCTAGGCCCAGAGCTGCCTGCAAAGGTTGAGGAATTCTGGCCAAGAATGAGCTATAGTGGGAAGATCCATTGGATACTCATACCAGGTTATGCCCCACCCCCCATTTAGCTTTTATCAGTAATAAAGTGAATATTTTGATTTCTTCATTTATTGGCTTTTGTATACCAGATAGGGAGGAAGGATTTATTGCATTTCCTCAGAAACCCCAACATCTTCACCAAGAGCATGATCTTGGGCAGGTTTTGCAATATCTAGTACATATTAGGTGCTTAATAAATCATGGTTATGATTATATATATGCATACATTGGTGGATACAGTTTAGGTGTTAGCTGTATATGTGTAACTTTGGGTAGAATGGAAGGGAATTCTATTCACTAGCTGAGCTGCTGCTGAATGGTGGGTCTCTTTGATGCCGTGTAGCCTGTACTGATGTTACTCTAATATTCACGATGGGCCAGAGGTGGTACTTGGCTTGGGGATGGATTCTCCTCACCTTCCTACTACTGCCTGTGCCATCCACACTAAAAAAATTTTTTTTTTATTATACTTTAAGTTCTGGGGTATATATGCAGATCTTGCAGGATGGTTACATAGGTATACACATGCCCTAGTGGTTTGCTGCCTCCATCCCCCCGTCATCTATATTAGGTATTTCTCCTAATACCTAATACCTAATACCTAATTTGGGTATACCTCCCCAATCTCCCCACTCCCTGCCATCCCTCCCCTAGTCCCCCACCCCCCAACAGACCCCAGTGTGTGATGTTCCCTTCCCTGTGTCCATGTGTTCTCATTGTTCAACACCCACTTATGAGTCACAACATGCGGGGTTTGCTTTTCTGTTCTTGTGTCAGTTTGCTGAGAATGATGGTTTCCAGCTTTGTCCATGTCCCTGCAAAGGACATGAACTCATCCTTTTTAATGGCTGCATAGCATTCCATGGCATATACACCTGTGCCATCATTTCTACCACAGTGAATTCACAAATGGGACCATGAAGAAGGTAATAATTTATTCAAAATCACTGGTGAGAAATCCAAATTATAGAGATTCAGATATAGGAATATTGTGCCCTCTGATTTAGTTACATTGCCCTGTCAGCCTGTACAGGAACATGAGGCCTTACTGCCCAGGCTTTGACAGTGTCCTGTGCTAGCAGAGGCTATCTCCCTCTTCTTCCCTGCAGAAGTCCCATATTTCATCTGTTCTCCATTCTGAAATTCCCACGTTTTCCACTTTTCCTGTCAGTTATGACGTTTCAGAAATCAGCAAGTCCCAGGTTTCCCTTTTTGCCTTAAGCTGTCTTTTGTTTCATGGAAGCTGTTGGCCAAAACTTTCTGTCTTCTGCCCGTCTACTGCCAGGTCACATCCCTAGGGTAAAAGGGTGATGAAAGAACTTTGGATGATTCTCCACTTTGATTGGTAGTTGGATTTTATTCCCTTTTATGTTATTCCAATTATCTAAAAGGTCAGACAACTGCATGATTTCAGGATGAGAGAGAAAGTAAATTGCAGCACCCATGAGAAATACTTGATGGTTAAGAAAAGTATGAGTCAGTGACAAGAGAGCAAATGCTTCCAGTTTGCAAATGAAGGAGGGTATTGGTTCTGCATGTTTCAGGGTTTTATGTCCAGTTACTAATGTCACGATTTAGGAGTTCACATGGGGCAGAGCAGCTGTAATGGTGTCAGGATGAAAGATCAAAGGGTATGCAGAGGCTCAGCTGGTGGAAGAGACAACTCAGACTCTAATGCTTGTCTTCAAATATCCAAAAGACTGCTATGAGCAAGCTCAAGTTGCAGAATCATTCCAAGTGGGTAGAGTTTGGCTCATTATTAAGAAGAACCAAATAGAGCATCTCTGAATCAGAAAGTAGTGACTACATGGTCCCTGAAGTTGGTTAGTAGAAGCTGATGCTCATTAGTGGCTGACACTTCTTAAAATGGTACCTTATCCATTACTATTTTTGTTTTTTTGCACTGAGTGTTGAAAATGGTAAAGGTTGAGAGTTTTAAAAATTTTGCTTGTGTTATAGGTTGAATCGTGTCCTCTACAAAAAGATGTGTTGAAGTTCCAACCTCTAGTACCTTGGAATGTCACCTTATTTGAAAGTAATGTCATTGCACATGTAGTTAGTTAATATGAGGTCATACTGGCGTAGGAGTGAGCCCCTAATCCAATATGACTGGTGTCCTTATAAGATTATAAGAAGATGGCCATCTGGAGACAGAGACATACAGGGAGAATACCATGTGATGATGAAGGCAGGGGTTGGAGTTATGCAGCTGCAAGCCAAGGAATGCCTAAGGTTGCCTCCAAGCCACCAAAAGCTTGGAAGAGGGAAAGAAGGGTTCCCTTACAGGTCTCAGAGGAAACATGGCACTACAGACATCTTGATTCAGACCCAGCCTTCAGAACTGTGAGACAATAAATTTCTGATGTTTTAAGCCACCCAGTTTGTGGTACTTTGTTATAGCAGTCTTAGGAAATGAATATAGCTCCCCAATTTTTCTAAGACCAAGGGAGATGAAGTGCGTTGCACAAGTTCTAAAACTTCTATTTTCTCCTCCCTCCACAAAGTCTTAAGAGCAAAATTGAAACTTCTGTGTGGCATGAAACAGGCACTCCATAACTGTTTGTGGCTTGAATTTCCTTGAGTCTGAATTCTGGAAGGTTGATGGCTTTCCCAGTTCCTGCTTCTAGTCCTGTTCTTAGCCAGTGCTGGTGGCTAAGCCCCCACACTTACCTGCTGCTCCTGGTACACCTGCCTGCAGTCACAGGTAGAACTGGAATTGCCATCCATTCCAGGCTGACTTACTTACTGTGCGTGTGTGTTTTAAATAAACTCTTATAGTTAGGATGCCAAATTGATTTCTTCTTGAGTACCAGCTGAAATCAGTTTGAAATAACTGCCTTGGGGGGTTCTGCCAGAGTTTTGGAGGCCACTTCTAAACCTGGTGGGAATAAGAGCTAGAATTAGCTGTGGATGTCTCCATGGATGAGGCAAAGCCAGATGGTGGCATTTGAGTGGGGACTCTGCCGTTCCTGATTTAGGATCTGTACTATACAAGTTACCATTTAATTATGTTGCCTTGCATTGTGAACTGATTTTTTTTATTGGTGTTGGTCTTGATTCACAGTCCACATCTTAAGTTCACATCATTAGAATTTCTACCTTATTCCATAGACTCTATTACCTATCTGTCTGTCTATCTATCATCTAATAAATGCTATCTGACTGAGGTACCCATTGTACTCTGTCGGCTTTAGATTGTGTAGTTTAGAAACAATAATAATGTTATAATAATAAAGTTATACACTAAAGGTCTTGGCGTCACAAACAAGTGAAAATGGACTGCTTTTCTTCCTGAAGTCTCCGATTTTCTAGTTTTCATTCCTCTCACATCCCCTGCAAGTTACCACACATTTTTTCTTTCTTTTTTTTTTTTAATATATATTTTATTGCACTTTAGGTTCTGGGGTACATGTGCAGAACATGCAGGATTGTTGCATAGGTACATGAATGGCAATGTGGTTTGCTGCCCCCATCCCCCCCATCACCTATATCTGGCATTTCTCCCCGTTATCCCTCCCCAACTCCCTACCCCCTGCTGTCCCTTCCTTAGTCCCCCCCAACAGACCCCAGTGTATGATGCTCCCCTTCCTGTGTCCATGTGTTCTCATTGTTCAA